>RJWM01043911.1:0-13542 GCA_004363535.1 Dasyprocta punctata | reverse complement strand
ACAGAAGTGCCAGGGAAGCAACACCTTCTGGGAGCAGTCCTCCACCAGTGACTCGCAGGAGTCTGTATAAATATCTCAGTTCCCTTGCTCATTGGGAGAGGTGATTCTGAAGTGAGCACTTTTATATTTCCACCCCAACTCTGGCAGAATGCAGAGCTGAGGCATTCAGTCCCTCTGGTACAATCAGGTGCTAGGAGATGGTGATACGTAACTTTCGCAGAGTTTCTCAAAATGGTACAGAAATTTACTTCCCATTTGGTGGTTCCTAATCTGATTTCACTAGGGAACCTATTAAATAGCAGGCCACAGGCCCTACCGCTAGAAAATCTGGCTCATCCAGGGGCAGAGCAAGGCAGGGTTTCTGCATTTTAAACCAAATACTCAGGTTATTCTGATATAGCCTGGCTTGAGTTTGGAGGCTTGAATGGCTGCCCAATTTGAAGTTACCTTAGCTTAGGGGAAAAAATCAGATGAATCTGCCTACACATACAGACAAATACCTATTGCTGGAGATAACAAGAGAATGAATTAGCTTGCCCCTTCTGTAAGTTGACGAGCCATGCTGGATCTGGGAGGAGGACAACAAGAAGCCAATTTGCCCTTCTCATAAGCCATGCAAGCCATGTGGGGCCCAGGAAGAGAGAAGCCAGTTCCCCTTCTCCTGAGCCGAGTGGCACACAGATTGAGAATCAAGAACACTGTGCCCCACCCCACCTCCACAACTGGGGTGGCTGGTTTGGAGAACAGACTGAGTTGATAGCAACTGAGGTACAAAAACAACTAAATGCTTGTATTGTTTGATTGACTTTTCAGGCCTAAGACTGGTAGTCTGAGCATCTACTAGAAGGATAACTATATGCAAGATAGCAAATATGGGGGATTTCCTTCTGTCTTGTTTTTGAAATCTAATATTGTTCTCACTGTTTAGTTTTGTTCCAATTTATTGTTTTGTTTTATTTAATGTTCTGTTTTGATTGGTTTTATTCTGTTTTGTTTTATTTTATTTTACTATGTCTGATGGAATGGACAACTATTGTGAAGATAACAAGAGATATTATGGTAGCCATTGTAGGTTTCCTATTATTCTGTTTTGAAGTTCCGTACCACTTTCCCTGTTTTGTTTTGATTGGTTTTATTCTGTCTTATTTTGTTAGGTTTTGTTCTCTTTAAAATGAAAATAAAAAAGAGAATGAATTATTGGTTAAGAGAATATAGTTATGGGCTAAGCACTTTAGGATCCAAAGGTCCTATATTTTGTCTGCTATTTATGACAACCTCCTTATTTTCCAACCTGGAGTATTCTGCATGGATGTCCTGATGTCTAGGAGTTACTAGTGTGAAGACTGGTGATATTTCTGTGCTGCTGATGTTGAGGAAGATACAGGTGTGGGCTGTATCAGTTTCAGGGCCAACCCATTCCTTGTGTATAACCACTAAGTTCTCCCGATTGGTGGAAACATTTTATTAACTTCGACCAATCCCAACTCAAGATTTGTGGAACTATCAGAACAAGTAAATTGTGGAGGTGGGGGGCTACGTTTGCTGATATCTGCCTCATTTGGTAATGGGAAGAAAATCCAAACTCTTGACTATACCCTTTTATAGTTTCAAGACTCTTTAGGAATGACAAACATATTATTGATTTTCTTATAAAAAGGTTGGGAGACTTTGATAATGATGGGAACATGGGTTTTCTTGCAGAATGAGGTAAGAAGTCATTTACATTTCCTTTTTTTCTCACTAAAGATTTTGAAGCATTTCCTCAAAGACGTTACCAGGAAAATGGGCATTCACCATAGGTATCTATAAAATTCATGTGGATTTTTCATTTATTTGTTTATTTATCTTTTTGAGACAGGGTTTCACTATGAAGTTCAGGCCAGTCTTGAACTCATGTTGTAACCCAGGCTGACCTCAGACTCACAGCTATCCTCCTGCCTCTGTCTCCCCAGTGCTGGGGTTACAGGCATAAGCCATGGGTTTTTCTTATAAAAGAACAGAATAGAAGAAAACATCTCTCAAATGTTAGGTTTTGAATAAAATTCTTTACAGTTTAACTTCCTGAGATCGTGTTTCCAGGATTTTATTGTTTTTGCTGTGTGGCTGGTCAGGGGTAGCTTTGTGCTCACAGTGTTTATAAAAGAAATGTTTATGAGGCTCAGGGAGATGGTCCACCGGGATGTGCTTAACAGCATGACTCCTGATGCTAAGAATTAATAGTTACTGAGACACTTGCTACACATAGAGCAGCATGCTGTGTATTTTATTCAATGCTGTTAATCTTTAAAACAATCCAGAGGTAGCAGTTGCAGGTCAACAACAATTTATTTGAAACCACAGGGGCCACAGGCTTTCAAATTCAGATTTTTGAAAAAGGCAAACACCGGGCATGTACTGTATGTTACCTGATGCCCCCTGCCAAGTCTTGGGAAGACCTTCTGTAATCAAACACGTTAATATTTCTGCAGTTGCAATGTTCAACTCTGAAAACTAAGTGGGATAAGTAAAGGTGAAATAGTCTTCTGTCAGTTCAGATAAGATTTTTCTGCCAAGTAAGTTTAAATTTAAAATTTATGAAATCCCTCCCCCCATTTAAGAGAGCTTATGGGATTTCACAATTGCAACAAGGGATTTTTGATGCGTAATATTGTTACTTTTTATTTTATCTATGAGCAAACTGAGGCTTGGGGAGGCTAAGTAATTTGCTCAGATGCACAGCCTGTAAGTGTAGAGTCAGAAGGCCACTCACTCACAGGTGCTGGTAAAACTTGATGTGTTAGTGAGATTTGCAGACTTGCCCACCAGGCACACTGCACCTACATGAACCAGAATCACTGGAAATGCCATCACAGGACACACACAAATGCTCTCTTGAGACTCAAGCTAGCATGGACTGAGTAAAGCTTAGAGATCCAGAGCATTTCCACAAAGCCACATTTCTTTCAAGCTCACCTCTTCTTTTGGCATGAATTTCACTTGCACATTGGCCATCTCATCAGGATACAGGATTCCAGATGTGGGCTGGATCTCAAAGATCTGAGATTTTGGTTTTAATTCAGCTCGTAGTTTCCGTCTTAAGTACTTTGGCATGTGTTTCTCCAGCTGGTTTATAAATTCCAGACAGTTAGATTATCATCGTTGGAGAACGGATTCAATCCATTCTACACTCACAGAACTACATTTCTTGAGTACTTCCCAGGTGTCAGGGAATGTGTAGGTACTAGACGTATAAAGGTGACTAAGACATTTTACCAAACAGCATGGCCTGGTAGAGTCTTGTATGCTGGACTAAGGGCCTGGGCAATGGTTACCACAGAAATTCTTTGAGCAGGAGACAGAGGTGATCAGAGGAATGGCTGAAGAGGGGACGGATAGGTAACACTTCACTTACCTTGTTAACAGGCTTTGGATTGTGGACAAACCATTCACAAGGGACTTGGAGATGATTGGAAAGCTGAATTGTTTCCACCATGCACTGTCCACACTGAATTGTACCAAATTCCACTTTTCCACAAGACAATGTCATAGCAGGGATGATCACCTTAGCTCGGAGACAGATGTGAACCGTTGGGCCTCCAACCACCTGGAGTGGACATAAAATTGCTGTTATCATGTGGCACAGGGTTGAGGAAGAATCATGGCTCTGACATAATAAAGGGATCATTCCAGGTGTGATTGGTCATGAGGACTGCAAGCCTAGAAGGCTAAGTGGGCCTGGTGGTGCATCTTACCTTGATGGGCAGTAGGATTTCTTTGTTTCCCACAGGAAGATTAGCCCCTTGTGGATCAAATCTCATTTCAAATGTTTCTGTTTCACAGTAAGGCAGATTCTTTACACGATCTAGCTCAGTACTAAAGCCTGGATCAAGGCAAAAAAAATTTCTCTGTGAGGAAGGGAGCAGCAAACAGGAGCTGCTCTGCATAGCTCCCTACACTGGGGCAGGATGGCCAGTCAATGCGTTGCTGAACAGCCAAACAAGTTCTTCAGCTGATCCCTGCTCTACAAGGTTGGGACAGATGGCTGGCTTCCTTGTTGGAAATGACAAAGTACAATAGGAAAGAGTTTCCCCGACCTGGTTACCTGTGTCATGAAGGACACGTTTTTCTGCATGGAAGGACACTGGAAAGTGACTGGTGTTGGTGATCTTGATGATGTGGGTTTGCACTTCCCCAAGGACAATGTAACCGAAGTCCAGGATATACTCTGGGAGCTGGATTCTGAAACAGTGAGCAGGATCTCCTTACTAGTCACTTTCAAACCTGGAGGGCTACCTTTCCCAAAGTGAGAGGGTGTGAGGTTCTTTCCCATCGCCTGTGCACAATTTTGTTCTCTAGACTGCACAACAACTGAAAGCCACTAGGACAGACATTAAAACAACAGACTTTCCTTAGAAGCCCACAGGTCTGTGTAAGCCATTATTTCAGAACACAGTGTGAATCAGGGCCTGACCGTTAGATACAAGGAGAGTCTTCTGACTTTAAGAGGCAGACACCTGTCTGCTTGGCTTGATGCTGTGATGGCAGATAACATGAGGTCTGTGGATTTCATTCCTAGATGACCAATCGTTATTTCAGGGGACGCGCTGAAACAAACAACACAGAAGGGCACTCACTTGGCCAGTTTGCGGCGACTCCAATAGCTGAAACAGGTGTTCTCTGTGGGATCGGGGATGATTGTTTTCTGATGTTCTAGGGCATAGGCTTGGACTATAAGTTGGTCTACTTCCATCTGGAGATAAGCACTTAACTAGAGAAAGACAGAAGAGCAGTTCAGCACATTGTTCTACAGCATGAATTCCCAGTGGGAAAATATGACTACTCAGTGATCAAAACTGGTTCTTGTGGGAAGTAAACAAAAACAAACAAACAAAAACTTAGATATTTACAATGGATTGGGGTCCTCCAAAAGTGTCAGCTAAACATGTCTATAGTATATTTAGTGTATTAATATGTTCACGAGGGTGGGGACTATGGCGTACTTACTACTCAGCAATAAAAAGGAAGGAACTATTGTGCATAAACAACTTGGATCGATCTCAAGAGTCTTATGGTGAATGAAAAAAAGCCAATCTCAAAAGGTTACCTACCACATTATTACATTTATATGACATTTTTGAAATAACAAAAGTGTAATGATGAAGAACAGATTAGTGGTTGCCAGGGATGAAGGATGTGGAGAGAGAATAGTGGATACGGCTCCACAGATGTAACATGTTAATGCACACACAAATTAAGATGTGTAATTCTTGTTGAAAATTAGGGCATTATTTTTTGTTTTTCTTAGGGCACTTACCTTAGAAAAGTAGTTTTTAGAAAATGTAATTTATTTCTATCTCTTCGAAATGTATATAAATCTTTTTAAAGGCCCTGAGATGTCTTTCTTAGTGACTTTCATGAGTGCCTGGGAGTCAGCTCCTTGAAATGCAGTCATCAAGGAAGATGGAGTCTTTATTTCCCAGTTTTTGTGGGAGAACAGGCACCTAACTTTCATGAGGCCTAGATAAAAGAAGCTTGTTTTTCCTCAGGATAAAGCCAACACAGGGGATCACTGTAATTATCATGTGAGTTTAGGATAAACTATTTGGGGCAAATGATGTTGTCAAGTCCCCTTGCTTGAGGACTAGTTATTGTTTTTGTGAGAACATGTGTGTAATGGGCTGAATCTGGTGGCCTCTGAAAAGAGTAAGACCTTTCTGTCTTTGCAATCTCTCAGTAGGCTGCCTGTTGTACAAATCACATTGTGGCTTAATGCTCGTTAAACAAAATTGTTTTCTTCATCTTCTGTCTTTTTTGGGGGGAGGATATTTTCTTAAATTGGAAGTAGATTTTGGTTTTAATTCTGTTTCCCCAAGAAATACATGGAGTCTGTGTGTGATGGAATAGTTCTATATTTTAACTATGGTGGTGGTTGGATACATCTAAACAATTGATATAGTTGCTCAGAACTACACACACATGCATATAAAACTGGTGAAGTCTAAGTAAGCATTATGTCTTGTCCCAATGTCAATTTC
Source organism: Dasyprocta punctata (assembly GCA_004363535.1). Classification (NCBI taxonomy): domain Eukaryota; kingdom Metazoa; phylum Chordata; class Mammalia; order Rodentia; family Dasyproctidae; genus Dasyprocta; species Dasyprocta punctata. The sequence goes on along the minus strand of RJWM01043911.1, from coordinate 7,528 downwards.
CTGGTTTTGATAATGTACTAGATGTTACCACTGGAAAAATATTCATTTGTGATTTCCTCTAAGTCTATAATTATTTAAAAATAAAAAGTTAAAAAATTTCTAGGTATTGAAAGAGTATTTCATTTGGTACATCATAAAACCATTTCATAGATGACTTTAGGAAAAGATATCTAAAAGTGATTTTAAGGTGGTATTTGGGTTCTATAGTGAAAAAGCTTGAAAAATATGCTTTGAGAAGGACCAAACCTTAATCTGCGATCCAGCAGAGAAAGTTAATAGGTGACGTGATGCATGATGGGAAAACAGGGAGTGAGGATGAGAACTGTGTCAAACAGACTGGGGACAGTGCTCCCAGCCATCTAGAGTCTAGAACAGCAAAGCTACCCAGTGCTTGGCTCCTGAGTCAGGAGTGGTGGACCTGGGCCTCACTCAGGAGGACTAGCTCAGCTCTGCAGGTGCCATCAAATTCACAGAAACTCCAATCCAGATTGAAGTCATTGCCAGAGACAACTATCTTAAAGATCCAATGGGGAGCATCCTGGGAATCTGGTTAGCAGGGGACACACCAATGCTGCTTCTCAAGGACAGCCAGAATAAACCTCCCCTCCTTTAAGTTGCAGGTGTCAGGTATTGTGTTTTGGCGATGGGAAAGCTGACTAATACATTCCTCATTTTAGAACCTCCTCTTGACCAGTCTAAGGACTCTGCAGCTACATATATCATTCTCCCACGGATAATAGTCCCACACACATTTGCATTTTAAAATCAGAGCACCAGGAGTGAGCAGCCTTCCAGATTAGGAACAGACTATTAAGAAAAGAATTTCAGGTGATGGTGATGTAGAACATTTTGGGACTTTGCTTTCTTATGCTACTTCATAGTGCAGCCTTTATTTACAAGCTGGTCCATGTCCTCCCTCAAGTGACCATATTTTGGCACAGCTCCCATTTTGTGGCACCATATGACCCCAATTTTTCCTGAATCTCTTTGGCTGCCCTTTATCCCCACTCAAGGGTTGCTGTACGGGAGGGCTCCATTCTTGGTGCAATCTCACTTGTCTATTTTAGGAGAGCTCCATTCTAAATCTACCCTCTTCCTTGCTCACTCCATATATATCCTAGGAAATCTCACCATTTACTGTGATTACAGTGACCATCGATGATTCTCAAATTACTTTCTCCAACCTATCTCTCTCCCCAAGTCTCCTAGGAATGTCTATAACTCTCTACTGGCTGATACACAGAAATCTCATGTTCAGTGATAGACCATTTGAGCTCATTTCCCTTCTTCCCCCACCCATAAAATTGTGCTTCTTCCAAGTTTCCTATCTCCTCACCTGGTCATCTGAGTGAGATCTGGAGCTCACCCCTACCTCACACCATATCCATTCAATCCCTATCCCTGACCAGTCTACCTCTGGAATTGTTCTTGGGCCCATCCAATTGTCCCCACCCCCACTGTTATCACAATTAGTTTCAGCACCTCCATCTCTTTCCTAGAGTTATTCTATCAGCTTTCTAAAAAAATTGACTTTCATTTCCTCAAACCCTGTCCCTTCAAAGCTCCATAAAGCAAATAAAGGAATCTTTTAAAGATACAAATGTGATCACACCACCTTTTCTGGTTGAAACATTCAATGGTTTCCTATTGCTCTCAGGAAAAAAATCTAAAACCCTTAATAGGTTCTCCAGTGGCTTCTCACCTTTTAGGTTCATCTGGCCTCCTTTACATCCCCTCTTCGTCTTAGCTACATCTTTCTCTTTTCTTCCTCACATCCTTCTTGCCCCTGGACCTTGGCATACACCATCCTTCCCACGCATTCGGTGCAGATGGAAGCTGGACTTACCTCGGAAGAGTCATCCTCAGGCACTTCCTCAGTTACCATCTCAGAGTGATCATGAGTTTCATTTTTGTTGTTCTCTTTTTCTACATTTTTTCTGGCTCGATCCAAGAAGGTTTTATATTTTTCATTGCCTGTGGTAGTTGGAAGGAGAAAGTGAATCAGGGTGGTCGGAAAACTATGACTTTTGCCCCAAAACCAGACTCTCAGCTCAGGGTAAAGTGAGAGGGAAAGTGTACTTTTTGATGCTTTACCTGCCATGTTTTTCTCCTCTACTTAGAGAGAGAGGACGTTTGTATCTGAGACCTCACTGAGTTTCATGCGATTGAATTTGAGTGAACCAGCTGACTTTCAAAGATTCCAAAGGAGTAACAGGGGTGCTTGGGACTGTGCCAGCACCAGCACTGAAACCTCTGCATCCTGGGATCCCCACCCAGCCTAATGTTGGTCCAACTGGGTACTTTGTAAGTCAGTTTTCATGTTTCTTAAGTTTTAGTTAATGAAAGAATATATTTGGGTTTCATCACTTTAACTAAATCTAAATAAGCCAGGAAGAGAATTGGGAGAAGTTTCAGATACTCAAATTCACATTAAGCCAGAGCAAATTCAAATGCTTTGGGGGCAAGTTAGGCTAAGTGATTACAATACCTACTGTAAAACGAAAGGAAAAGCTGAGACTGCAGCAGACTGTGGCAATAAGATAAACTAAAGATATTTAAGATCAAATTATTTTTAAAGCCCTTACTGGTCAAGCTTTGTCTACTGCCTTGCTCAGACCTAGTTTTCAAAGTATGTGGCAAAGGACTTCCTTCTGACAATTACAGTTGGTTCTTTATAGTTTCTGTATCTGCAGACTTAACCATGGTTCAAAAATATTTAGAAAAATTGTGTCTGTAGTGAACATACACAGATTTTTTTCTTGTCATTATTGTCAACAATATAGTGCCCACAAAGTACACTACAGTGGTAGCACAACTACAGCACTTACATTGTTTTAGGTATTTTAAGAGGGGCTGGGGATATTGCTCAGCAGTGCAGTGCCACCTAGTAAGTGCAAGGTCCTGAGTTTGAGTTCCAGTAGCCCCCCCCAAAACCCCCCAAAAACTGTATCTAGGTATTGTAAGAAACGTAGAAATGATTTAAAGAACATAGGAAGATGTACCTAGGTTATATGCAAATACGATGCCATTTTTTTATAAGGAACTTGAGCATCCATGGATTTTGGTATCTAAGGAAGGTCCTGGAGCCGACTGCTTTTAGACACTGAGGGATGACCCTCAGTGGGAGTCACCATTCTCTGGCTGTAACTCTAGATACTAGAGTGCAACATGGTCTTAGCTTTACTGACATTTATATTCATGTCTTCAGAGAGCAAACATTTAGAATTTAACAGGTATGATCATGAGCAGATAAGTTAGTGACTTGAAGGAATGGGGCAGAAGAAAGGCTGGGGAATGAGGGCTTAGCTAAAGGTTTTTAGGAAAAGTGGATCCTGAGAAGCTCCAGTAGGGACGCATGGAGATGATGAAAGGTTTTTCTTGACCCTTGGTCCTGAGCCGCGTGTCAGGAAGTAAAAGCCAGAAAGTCTACAGCTGAGTTTGGGGATCTACCAAGGCAGAAATACCAGCCTGGTACAGAAGGATGGCTCTGGAGGCCAGACATGACTAGAAAAGCCTTGACTAGGCATGTGGTAGGCAACTAATAATGTCTCATTTGAACTTCAAAGTATGTGCTTCCAAAATAAGGGGCCTTTCTGTGCAGTTTTATTTTGAGAATGCTACACCTGGCAGTATGTCAGCCCTCATCATGTCAATCAAGAAGACAGCTGTGAGTGTAATATTAAGGAAGGAAACTCGGGGAGAACAATGACTGAAACGAACATGCACTGAACTGAACGCCATTGGAGGTGGAGTTTTCTGATCCCTCTATACATAATTCAATGATGGCAAAATTGGCCGGGGATCTTAGCTTGGTACTACCGTAGGCTCTCGCTTATTTTGTCACACTCAGTCAAATTCAACTCTAGTCCCTCAGTTCTTTTCTAGCAATTGAGAATTAACAGAGGAGGGAAGTAGAGGGCATTGCTAGGCAGCTAAATAAATCTCCAAAGAAGCAAAGCCGAAATATACCATTAGATCCCAGTGGGAAAAGACTAAGGGCAGTGGTACCTTGGAGGTTCCTGGGGAGATCCAGGCAGATCCGGGGAAAGATTCCCTCTCCACTCAGAGTGATATTTTCTGGGTCCAGGTGGGCAATCTGTATCTGGAAGCTCCTTTGAAAGACCTCAGGTATTCCAGGTAAATAGAAAACTTTCAACACTTGTTCACTGTATGAGCTGATAAAGCCCTGTGCAGTAGGAAGACCAAGAGAACATGAGATTTATAAAAGGACTTCTACTTCTGGGAATGTGATGTGCTATATAACCCCAGAGGTTAGTTGTCCTGCTTATTCTTTACTTACATACCTCTCCAAAGGTCTGTCCCTATGACACTATAAGGAACTGACAATAAAGCAGTAGCAAGATAGGCAACGTATATGAACAGACATCTCATAAAGGAGGAAACAGAGCAAATAAAAACAGTAAAATATGCTCATCTTCATAATTCATCAGGAAACGCAAATGAAGATCATAATAGGAATTTTTAGAATTATAAGACTGGTAAAATGTATTCAGTTTTGGTGAAAATATGCACCACTGGAAACTCTTATAGAGCTCTGGTGGAAATGTTAGTGGGAATAAGCACTGAGAAGAGCACTTCATCATCATTTAATAAAGTTGAACACACATAGCCCATGACCAAGAAATTCTATTTCTGGGAGAAATCTTAGGAAAACTACTACCTGTGGACCAGGAGACACAGAGGGAGAAATTCATGGGAGGATTGTTGCTACTAGTAAACTGCTGGTGAGGGTGCAGGGGGACCAAATGTGCTTTGCCAAGAAAACAAATTTGTTTTCAGTATAGCTAGCAAATGAATAATACTCAGTGAAAGTAGATGCACTATCGCTACTGTGGGTGAGTATTAGAAACATAATATTGGGTGAAAAAATCAAATTGTACCAGATTATATTTAATCATGCCTTTAAAAAAAATAAAGCTCCAGATAAAGAAAAATCTCATTGAACAAGGTCTCTATGAGGACAAATACAGTTTTTTTTTTAAATTTGTTAACCTATTTCCAGCACAAGAAAAATGCTACAGAAAACTACTAGGTGCTTAAAAGTTTGGATAATCAATAAAGTCAAGCATGTTTAGGATACATACATAGGTAATAAAACTTTTTAAAAAGGGAACGATGGGGCTGGGGATTTAGCTCAGCGGCATAAACACCTGCCTGGCAAGCACAAGGTCATAAGTTCAATCCCTAGTACAAAAAACAAAAAACAAACAAACAAAAAGGGAATAATAAAAACTAAATTCAGATTAGTGGTTGCTGGTTACAAAAAAGCAAGACCATGAGACAGGAAATGAGCCAAGGTGGGTTTCACTATGTAGATTATACACATACCAGCACATAAGCAGATGTAAATACATTACTAATTTAGGTTTAAAGATGCTAGTAGGTTCACGATATTATACTTTATATATCAAACATGTTACTTAGATTTCATTTTGTATACATAAAATATTATATAGTAAAACTTTAAAAATGATGAACAAAGTAAAAATATAGCCTCTAGGTCAGTGATCTGAAAATAAAAAGGTAGGAGAATTGCATGGTTATAAATGATCAAATCTGACTGGAATCTGAACTTGGGAAAATAATACTGATCTAAGTTCCAGTTACATAAAAGTGTTTCACAAATCATTTTTGATAGGAATTTTTATAATTTTCAAACATTTTTTGATGGTCTTTGTGCTTTCCCAACAAGACCAGTTCTGTTATGGAATTCTAGAAGGGAAACTTTTCTCTATTTTATGCACCAGATTGAAGAAAAATGAGACAATGAAGATAAGAAAAACATGAATGAAGTTCTGAACAAATGATGGTAATGATAACATGTTGTTATATACCTATATAGTTTTCATTTAAACACACATATACACACACATACACACACATACAGACACACATACAGACAAGCTAGGAGTCCAATAATCCTACTAGAGTAAATAGAATTCCCTCAACCCCACACCTGGCTGCGACAGTTAAATGTCATTGCTGTGATTCCTATGAGAAGCACTGCTTCCCTCTGCCTCTACTCTCTGTTGTGGAAACGTCTAAATATCATCCTTAATGTCTTCTATTTCACTGCATAGAACTGACCCATATCGCAAGATAATCACTCACATGAACCACCGTATGAAATTTCACACGCATTATGGATTGTGTATGTGTGTGAGTGCGTGTGCATGAGCATGTGTGCACATTCATCTGTAAGGGGCCACAATGCAGTTAAATTGCAAAATGTGCTCTGTTTCATATCTCTTGGATTCAGCCCCACCCATGCCTTCTCTCTTCGCATCCCTCCTTGGGGCAATCTGCAGCACTCAGCAATGTGTGTCCCCAACAGAACCAGTTTTCTTGTGGAATTCTAGAGGGGAAACTTTTCTCTATTTTGTTATACATTCAAACGTGTGTATACTGTTGAGTTGTCAATATTTGTTTTCACTTATGAGAATTTTGACTTCATAATAGGAAAGTTGGCATATAGACTCAGACTATTTTTTTTTTTTTTTTTTGGTCTGTACCAGGGAGCGATCTCATAACCTCAAAATGAGATCTAAAGAAGGATTTTTTTTTTGGTTGGTACCAGGGATTGAACTCACAAACTCACATCTGTCAGGCAGGTTCTTAAACCACTGAGCTAAACTCCCAGCCCTAAGTTGGTGTACAGAAAAGAAAAAAACATGCAGTGGGGAAAATTTCCATTTGGACACATAAAAAGCCCTGCTTCAAAAGCAAGGGACTGTGTGGACAAAGGCTAGTGCAGCAGAACCAGGGCCTCCATTCTTGGAAAGGCCAGCTGGCATCCGGGAAGTGAGATGCTGGCAGGTTCTCAGCACCCCCCAGTCAGACGGCTGTGCCTGAACTGTGCAAACGATCTGGTTTAGGTTGAGCACCTCTTTTCCCTGGTTCCTGGAATTCTGGCACGTGCCAGGCAGAGCGTGCTTATGTGGCAGGCTCCCAGTAAAAACCCTGGGCACTAATGAGCTCCGAGCAGCTCGCACATTATTGTCACTACTCGGTACTGGGGGACCAAAGGTCCTGCACTGGCTTCACAGAGATAAGACCCTTGGAAACATATCCTGATTTCTTCTGACTTTGTCCCATCTGACATTTCCCTCTGTTGATTTTACTTTGCATCTTTTGTAATAGAATATGTAATGATACAGTATAATAAGTCATAGTTGTAAGTACAACTTACTGATGCATTCTGTAAATCTTCCTAGAGAAAATGGAATATGTGACATTAGAACAAGTTCTGCCAACCTTTCAAAAAACAAATAACTTTAGTTTACAAACCATTCTAGGGAACAGACAAGAGAAAAAAGTCCTGTTTCTTCTTATGATATCCAACCTGGTCAAACATAGCATGAATAAAGATATTTATGGACCAATGATCACTAATTAACAAAGATGCAAAAATAGTAAACATTAGCTGATGAATCCAGATTACATATATACATGTGTACTTAAAAGTGCAAATGGTAGCAAATAATATAGTTTTCCACATTTTCTTTTT
>RJWM01043910.1:0-13543 GCA_004363535.1 Dasyprocta punctata | reverse complement strand
GGCATGGCAATGCACACCTGCAATCCCAGCACCGGGAAGGCTGAAACAGGAGGATCACCTCAATTCAAGACCAGACTGGGCTATATAGTGAGACCCTGTCTTAAAAACAAAACAAAACAAGTGTGTGCCCAATTTGGGATGCATAACAAATTCAAGGTCAGCCTGGCTAGCGAAACCCTGTCTCAAAAAAAAAAAAAAAGATTTAAATAAGAGAACGTTAGCTGGGAATGCTAGTATATGCCTGTAATCACAGCATTTGAGAGGCAGAGGCAGGAGAGTTGTTGAGGCTACACTGTGAGTTTAAGGCCAGCCTGAACTGCATAGTGAGACCCTGTCTCAAAAAAACAAAAAACCAAAAAACCAAAAGAAAAAAAAAGAAGTTTTTTTTAAAAAGTTTGTAACAGTTCATTATAGCAGCAACAGAAAGCTAACACAGCAGCAATACCACTCTACCATTCTAGAACATGACCTTCCATACACAATTGACATTTGCAGGATATTTTTAATTCATGATGACAAAGTAATTAACATCTTTGTAAATAGGCTCAACTTGCCACCTTTTGGACACTCAAGCAACAACAAAGCTTTATGTGACTTGTAGGATGCCTGGATATACCACCTTTCCACCTCCCTGCAACCCCCTTGTGCCAGGGACTCAACCCACCGCTTTGCATATACTAGGTAGGTGCTCTACAACTGAGCTACAGCCAAAGCTCGTGGACCATTTTATTTTATATTGTTTAAGCTTCTTAGTAATAAATACCAAAACAAGGTTTTAAAAAAAATTGTTGTGTAATTTGAATATTTATATTTAGTCAACTAATCCTTTGGAGGAAAAAATACGTTAGTAACTGCACCTATCATCCCACTTAGATTTAAAAACAAACTTTTATTTTATTTTGTGTTATTAATTTACATTTTGGTACCCTTCCCTTCCATTCTCTTTTACAAAAGATCTAGTTCTGTTGTTGCCTATTATCTCTTTCATTTTGCTCTTTAATTTGTTTATACTTTAGGTTTTTCATATAAGAGAAACTAATGTGGTACTTCAACTTCTGTCTGACTTATTCACTTAACACTGTGGTCTCAAATGGTTTAAGATTATCCTTCTTTATGACAGAGTAGTACTCCATTGCATGTGAATACCACCTTTCTTTATATATTCATCTGTCAATGGACAAATAGGCTGCTTGCAAGATTTACCTATTATGAGTTGTGCTGCTATAAACATGAGTATGCATACATCACTATAGTATGATGCTTTTAATTTTTCTGAGAAGATACCTAGAAGGGGGATAGTTGGGTGGAATGAAATTGCTAGTTTTGGTTTGTGAGAAATCTCCATACTGATTTCCATAGTGGTTGTACTACTTTACACAGGGTCTGTGTAGCCCAGGCTGGCCTTGAACTCCCAGAGATCCTCCTGCCTCAGCCTCCCAAGTACTAGGATTACAGGCATGCTCCATCATGCCTGACTTTTTTAACGTTTTGGTCTTTTTTTTTTTTTAACTTTGATCCATTTTTATTTTAGTTTGTTTATTTATTTTTACTTTTTTGAGACAGGGTCTCTTTGTAATTTGGGCTGGCCTTGGACTCCAAGCAGTCCTCCTGCCTCAGCCTTCCACTGCTGTGATTATGGGTGTGCACCACCATGCCTGGCTTCATTTCAGTGTAGTACATGATGAGCCATTTTAGTGTAGTACGTGTGGAGAGCCAGTTTTCCAGCACCATTTGCTAAAGAGGCTATGTCTCCTTCAGTACGTTTTTGCTTCCTTTTTCAGTTATAGATCAAATAACTGAATGTGTATAGGGTTGTTTCTACACCCTCTATCCTGGTCTATTGACTCACATGTCTGTTTTTATGCTGATTCCATACTACTGTCATCACTGTAACTTTGTAATATAACTTGAAATCTAGGATTGTGATGCCTCTTGCTTTGTCTAGTTTCCTAGGATCACCTTTGCTATTCTGAGTCTCTTCTGATTCCATATGAATTTCAAGGCTTCTTTTTTTTTTTTTTGCTCACCTTCCATGGGCATACTGCTGGTATTTTGATTGGGACTGAATTAAATCTACATATTGCTTTTGTGAGTGTGGCCATTTTGACAATATTGTTTTTGTTGTTGTTGTTTTGTTTTGTTTTGTTTTTTTGTTTGTTTGTTTGTTTGTTTTGCACCAGGGATTGAACTCACAACCTCGTGCCTGACAGACAAGTGCTTAAGCCATTGAGCCAAATTCCCAGCCCTAGTTTTTCGAGGTAGGGTCGCACTATGTAGCTCAGGTCGGATTTGCGCTCGCGTTGTAGCCCAAGCCAGCCTCGAACTCACAACACTCCTCCTACCTCAGCCTCCCAAATGCTGCAATTAAAGGCGTGCGCCACCATGCCCGGCCATTTTGACAATATTGGTTCTGCCTATCTGGGACAAGGGATATCTTTCCATTTTCTGATGGCTTCCTCAATCTCCTTTTTCAGGGTATGGCAGTTTTCATTGTAAAGTTCTTTCACTTACTTGGTTAGGTTAATTCCTAATATTTAGTTTTTTTTTCATTCTACTGAGAGTGATATTGTTGTCCTAATTTCTTTCTTGGTGAATTTATTATTGATGTACAGGAATGCTATTGATTTTTGTATGTTTATTTTATATCCTCCAGGCTGGATTTGGTAATTAGTTCTAGGAATCCTTTGGTGGAATTTTTTGAGTCTTCCCTGTAGAGAATAATGTCATCTGCAAATAATGATAATTTAACTTCTTCCTTTCCCATACATATCCCGTTTATTTATTTTTCTTGCCTGATTTCTCTGGCTAATGTTTCAAGTACTGTATTGAACAGGAGTGATGCTACCTGCTATGGTAGCAGACAACCTTGTTTTATTCCTGATTTTCAAAAGAAAGCTTTCAGTCTTTCCCACTTAATATGATGTTGGCAGTAGATTTGCCATAAATGGCTTTTATCAGATTGAACAAGGTCCTTCTATTATAGATAGTTAAATTAGGTAGAAATATTATAGGCAGTCAGACAGGGCTTAACAAGTCAATGCTGAAGACAGCTGTGGCTGGAGATGGATTTGCTGAAGGTCAGGCTTAAAGAAAAAGAACTATCCACTTACATATTTCCCCTAGGAATGAACAGCAGTGATTGACATTCTAAGTAGGCATCAATCATCTTGGAGTGGTGAACCAAACCTCCTTAACCCACTTCCTTCCAGGAAAGTCCTTGTCTATCCCATGTGGGTTTGTCATGTGACTTGCCTCCCAATTTGATCCCCATTTAATCAATATTATCCAGCAAGTATACTTGTTGTAACTTTATTAGTTCATCATAGTCTTGTCTTACCTCATACCCACTTAGTGATTTCCCATTACCAATATTACCTAAGTGACTATACTTGTAATCTTATTGATAGATTATAGTTCTGTCCTACCTTAAACCTGCCTCCACTCATGGCTTTGCTCAATAAACACCCTTGAGAAGTGGGGTTGGTGGGCAACCCACTTTCCAGGCCCTCTTCTGTCCCTCTTAGACAGAAAAAGATTTCTTTCTCTCAATAAAATCTTCCTACTTTTAACTTCCATTGTTTCTAGAATTCATTTCTCGATTTTAGAGAACACAGATGTTTTGGACATCTAGCAGGTTGGGGGTTTCCTTCCCCTACATCACTTCTACATCCATTTTCTTTAGAGTTTTTATCATGAATGAATGTTAGATTTGATCAAAGGATTTTAGGGCCAAGGGTATAACTCAGTGGCATGATGCCTGCCTGGCAAGCTCAAGGTCCTGGATTCAATTCCTGATTCAGAAAAAAATAAATAAATATTTTTTTCTGCATCTATTGAGATGATCATATGATTTTTGTCCTTGCTTCCATTTATGTGATTTAATACATTTAATGATTTGTATCTTTTGAACTCTGTCTGCATCCCTAGGATGAATCCTACTTGTTTGTGATGTATGTTTTGTTTTTGTTTTGATGATTTGTTGCATTCTGTTTGCCAGTATCTTGTTGAGGATTTTTGCATCTATGTTGATTAAAGAAAGTGACTAATATTTCTCTTTTTTAGTGGGTCCTTGTCCAGTTTTGAAAATGAGATAATGCTACCTTGCAGGAATTACTTTGTGAGTACTACTTACCTTTCAATTTCATTAAAGAGTTTGAGAAGTATTGACACTAGATCTCTAATGTTCTTGTAGAATTCAGCAGTGAATCCACTGAATTGTGGGCTTTTCTTGGTTTGTTGGTTTTTATTACTGTTTCAATTTCATTATCTGTTATTGGATTATTTGGGATTTTTATATCTTCTTGATTCTGTTTTGGTAATTCATATTGGTAATTCCACTAGGTATGGTTAGTCAGTGATGATCCCCTCAAAGTCTCTAGTCACTCCAATGGCTTCCAACTTTCATGTTCCTCTGTGTACCCTAAATCCACCTCACTTCATATCCTGTGAGTTTGTGAGGTGTCTCCCATCCTGCTCCAGAGAGCTCTCTGTCCATACACCCCAGGCTGTGGCAACCATTCAAGCAGAGCCATATTCTTGCTTATGCTGGTAGTTGGAGAAAACAAACAGACCACCGAGTTCTGTATTTGATATAGGCAGCAGTGTGGGAGTTCACGCAGAGCAGTGGACTTAATAATGCCAGTATTTTCAGACCCAGCCCCCTCCAAAAGCCACATATGACTGGCTAACTTCTCACCACAAAGGGCAGAGTCCCTGTCTTTCTCAACAAGCACTTAAACTTCTCAGTGTACTATAGACAGCTAAATTAGATAGAAATATAGTAAGCAGTCAGACAGGGCTGAGCCCTGGAGAGAGTCAGTGCAGGAGATAAGAATGCCTCAGGACTGTGACTGGGGGCACATCTGAAGACAAAAGTCACAATGGCCAGTTTTATATACTAGCCTATGGGATGAATGGAGGTTTGAGATTATTGGTATCACCGTTTTGAGATTTCCCATTATCTCACTAGGAGTAGGCCATCCTCTTCCACCTTCTAAAATTTAGACCACTAAAACTAACTGCTAAGAGTAAGGACAAGGCTAAGATTATGGAGCAAAGTTAATAATGTCACTTGTGTACCCTTGCTTTAGATCAATATTACCTAAGCAACTATACTTGCAATTTTATTTTATTTTATTTTATTTATTTTGCAGCACCGGGGATCAAACTCACAAACTGTGCCTGCCAGACAGGCGCTTAAGCCACTGAGCCAAACTCCCAGCTCTGGTTTTATGAGGTACAGTCGCACTATGTAGCTCAGGCCAGCCTTGCGCTCACGTTGTAGCCCAAGCCAGCCTTGAACTCACAGCGCTCCTCCTACTTCAGCCTCCTGAGTGCTGGGATTAAAGACGTGTGCCACCACACCCGGCTTATACTTACAATCTTATTGGTTGATCATAATTTTGATCCACATTGTACCTGCCTCATGATTTTGCTGCATAAAACTTCCTTTGAGAGGTGGGCTCCTTGGCAATCCATTTGGGACCTCTCCTGTCTCAGGAGCTGTTCCTCTTGCCCATTCCCCCATTCCTATTCCCCATTCCTTTTCTCTAATTAATTTTCCTACTATTAACCTCAGTTCCTTAGAATTCATTCTTTTATTTAGGGAGACATGAACTCAGTGTATTTGACATCTAACATTTCCCCTATATCAAGGTGGGTCTGTATCTAGCCCACACTCTCTGCGACTGTCTCTTCTAGCCATCTTGCACCCAGCAACTGGAAGAGTAATACCAGAAACTGAAATATAATTGTCCTATAGTTGTTCTGTGGCTCAGTTTTTAAAAATAATAATAATAGTAATAATCCTTTCCTGAACACAAGCCAAATTATTTTCTTCTCCCCAAACAGCAAACCTAGGCAACTCCCTTCCAGCTGCAAACAGATCTGCCTTTTACTTGCAAATGGTCCTCTTTCAACCATGAAGGGACCATCCTTTTGATATAGAGGAATGAAACTCCCAACCTGGCTGCCCTCAAACTCATGGGGATCCTCTTGCCCCATCCTTCAGAGTGCTAAGATTACAGGCCTGTGCCACCATGCCCAGTTTTATTGTTTTATTTTTAAAAAGAGGCATAAGAAAAATTAATTAGAGGAAGATATAGGATGTATTCCAAAGCAGAATGCAGGTGCTCAAAGAAGCAAGGCACAATACAGTTGAGAACTGGGAGCCTTTTATGTGTCTTGGGAAGCAAAAATCTGAAGAATTTGATAGTCTATAGTTTTACTCTCAGTCAATCTTAGTGGGAGAGGATGGCCCACCCTTAGTGAGCTATTGCTATGGGAAATGCCAAAAGTGCTACAGGCAGCTGAGTTAGTTAGAAATATTATAGGCAGTCAGACAGGGCTGGGTCATCGAGGCAGCCAGTACAGAAGCCCAGATACCTTGTAACTGTGGGAGAGGCAAACACCTCCTGCTGTGGGCCAGGAATCAAAACAAAAGAACAAACAAATACACCTATATCCTAAGGATTGGTATTCTAAATAGTTCTCTATCACCCTGAGGAAGTTAGGAGTCACCATCCCAGCCCCCTACAGGAAGAGTCACTGCTGTTAAGCATGCAGGCTTACTACGTGACTGGCTTCCCCATGTCTCTGATTTAATCAATTTATCTGAGCAGTTCATCTTATTGGTTAACCATAGTTCTGTCCCATCTTATGCCCACCTTGTGAGTTCCTAGGTTTTCCTCACTTTGGACCCGTCTCACCTTGTGGTTTTACTCTATAAAAGTCCCTATAAAACACAAAGTCTTTGGCAACCTGCTCAGGACCCCTTCTGTCCCTCAGATAGAAGCTTTCTTTTCTCAATAAATGTATTTTGCTCTTAACCTCCGTGGTTCCTAAAATTCATTCTTTGATTTTAGAGAACATGAACTCATAGTGAACGTAGAGTAGACATCTACGTTTTGCTCTTTACCAACTTGTTGTCTTGGTGTCTCAATTTTAAGCCGCACAGATGCTATATTTTGTGTTGGTCTCTACTCTGCCATTTTTAATGCTCAGAACAAAATTTTAAATATAGGTCCATAAGACAGATTGTTGTACTACTCAAATCTCCCTTCAAGAAGGACTTATTTCTCTAGCTACTGGCAGGATCAACAGCACCAGCCACTTCAGAACTTGCCTAGATTGCATAGAATTACCTTACTCAAAGCCATTGCTTTGCTAAACTACTCACTCACTCACTGAGGAAGCAATATAAAGACTAAACTGGAAAATTTAGAAATGAGTTCAGTGGGATATACGGGCTCAAACTTCCTTAGTGCTCGGTTTCACTTCTCTTTCTGCTTAATCTTTCTTCGTTCTTCCTTGCACAAGTATTAGTCCTAACTAGTGGTCCTTATGTTATTATAGACAGCTAAATTATTTAGAAATATTGTAGGCAGTCAAACAGGGGTGGGCCCTCAAAAGGTCAATGCAGAATACAATTGTGGTTGGAGGTACAATCACTGAAGGCCAGATTTTAAGAAAAGAGGAACGACTACACCAATATACCTCCCCTAGGGATAAACAGCAGTGGTTGATATTCTAAATAGGCATCAATTACCTTTGGGTGGAGGACAAAAGCCTCCTCAACACACCCCTTTCAGAAAAATCCTTGTCCCACCCACTTCGTGTGTGCTTCCTATGTGATTTGCTTCCTGATTTGATCCCCATTAAATCTATATTACCCAAGCAATTATACTTATTGTAATCTCATTGGTTGACCATAGTTTTGTCCCACCTCCCACCCACCCTGGGATTACCCAATGGATCAATATCATCTAAGCGACTACACTTATAATCTTACTGATTGACTATAGTTCTGTCTCATCTTGAACCCACCTCACCTTATGGCTCTGCCCAATGATACACCCTTGAGAAGTACAGTTGGCAGGCAACCCACTTTTTGGGCCCCCTTTTGTCTCTCTTAGACGGAAGTTTTCTTTCGATAAATTCTTCCTACTCTTAACCTCCATTGTTGCTAGAATTCTTTGCTTGATTTTAGAGAACACAAACATGGCGTTTTGGACATCTAGCAGGTTGGGAGTTGCAATAGTTCCCTTATATTACTTAGATTATTTGGTAATTGTGTAGCAAATATCCTATGTCAATGCCACTCTGTCTCAATATCTACTTTGGTAAAACTTACTCTGTCTTTGGGTCCTTCATAAATGTCAAGCCCACCTAACAAAAAACCTTCAGAATTTATTTTGAATTCATTCATCCTTCTTGTTTTGATTTCTCCACTAAGACTGTATATTTCTGTCCATTTCAAACAAGAAACCAGTCCTTAGAGCTGTACAGTTTGCTCTGCATCTATAAGGATACAAGTCTTCTCTGAACCGTATATCATGTTTAGAAACATGAGTTGCTGGAATCTTTTTTACATCTAATTCTTTTCAAACATTTGTAACTTAAATGTTTCTGATTTCAGTTGTTCAGAGGATATTTGTTGAGCTCACCTGTGTAACAGGCACTAATATACTGTTCCAAGAACACAGAATATAGGCTTTCATCACACACCAGACTGTAGCATAGAATACACTTTAGGTTGTTTTTTACATATGACTCCTGAGAAAGGTAAAATGAGTCTCTTATGCAAATGGAAAACAAAGAGTGATGAGGTCTGTGGGAAACTGGAAAAAGCATGTAGGATACAGGGTTGACCCAGTACCTTAACATGTCATTCAATTTTTTAGGTTAACTAGAACAACAAGGCATTATGTGCCTTCTTATGTGATATAATATGAATTTTCCAATGTCACCTCCAATTTTCCCCCTCGCATTCAAAGTAAGCTTATCAAGCCTTTAGATTTGAACTAAGTGCACAAGCCAGTTGACACTTTCTCTTAGATAAGACAGAGTGCCAGCATCTCTGGCTTTCTTTCCTCCCCTTTCTCTTCCCCCAACTTGCTCTGCCACTTTTCTATGTTAGTGAGCAGTTGGAGGATAATGTTGGAACTATCAGGCTATAGGTTTGTCTGAGTATCAGATGTTTTAACAAACCAAGTATTGTTTAATAATTATCCAAGGGCAGTAAACATTATCCTGATGATCTAAAGTAGTTATTAAACCTCACCAATTAAGATTATTAAATTGCAACATCTGGGTCTTCAGGAAGCATTTCTAGTGCATGTAATATTTGCAAAACATTTACAACTGCTTTTAGTTCTATCCCACACGCTATGATAGGTTTATAGTATTTTTCCTTATTTAATGGCTGAAAACAGTAAGCATGGAGTCCTGAAGGTAACTTGAGCCCTTCATGTGAGAAGGTATTAGATCTAGGCCAGCTTCCTGGATGACAGGCTGCTGCTTATCCAACTGCGCCACGTTCTTTCCAGCTCTTGTTTGCTTTATTAGCTAATTACTAGGCTGCATATTCAACCCAGGTTTCAACTATATTAAGGGCTATTTACTAGCTAAAATCAATATCCATTCGATTAGCCACCTGGCGTGGCTTTTGGTAACTAAGCATTATTTTGGCTTCACTGCATTTACTCCATTGGAGAGATGGGAAAGTGCTTTGTTTTGATTTTTTACACTTAGTAGCCACTGCTCTTAGCAGTAGGAGATAAAGGGCAAAGGAGACTGGCTCTACCTTGGCAGTGTCTGGGAACCAACACATGGTATTTACTGCACAAGAAGGAACGCGAAAGGAAAAGGAAAGGCAAACTAATTTTACCATTTTAAGATTCTTTTCAATTTAGATAAACCTCTTTGGATATATGTCTGGTGCTCTGGGCACTGTATTAGCCCACCAAATACAAAGATGAATAAAAGTACATTCTTCAATTTAGTCAAGCTGGAAAGCACAACACTCAAGCAATGGTTAATATAAAAGAGGAAAATGAGCAAAAGGTAGGTGTGGGACAGGGTTTTGAGAGCTAGTATGGGAAAAGGAATGGTTCGTTACTTCTAGAAAGAAAAATGTCATAAAGCCCTTGGTCAGTGGAGATGGTGACAGAGGTAAAACCAACCAAAAGGATCTTTTTAATCTAAGAATTTTATTACAGACATGATGTTTATTTTGAACACATGAAGATATGCAGACAAAAATAGAGAAAAATCTCTGTAGCTCTATGGCCTTTTATAAACAATATACATATTTATTTATTTTAAAGAGAAATCAGAAAAATCAAGAAGCAAACAAACCAAAAAAGCAACAACAACTAAAGCAAAACACCAACAACAACAAACAACAACTATAGCTATATAGGTTTTCAAAACAAGATGATAGGAATTTAACAATGATTGTTATATTGAATATTGTTATCTTCAAAATATTTGTTCAGGTTACCAGATACAGGAATAAACAAAACAGTAAAATGGAACAAAACATTGGGTTTCAAATACAAGACAGAAGGAAATTCCCCACAGTTGCTATAATGCATATTGTTATCCTTCATAGTTCAGACTATCAGCTTGAGGCCTGCAAAGTCAATCAAACAATACAAGCATAAAGTTATTATTTTTTTTTACTTCAATTGCTATCATTTCAACCTGACTTCCTCTGAATCAGCCCATTGCTTACAGTGGAGAGGGAGGATTGCCTTTCTTGTTTTCCAGTCCATACACCATCTGGCTCATAAGAAGGCATAGTTTGGCTTCTTGATTCTCTTCTCCTTCCCCATGGTGGCTAAATACTGTATTTTAAGAGTGCTTTTTATGATACATATGCACAGATTTTAAAAATAATAAAAGGCAAAAAATTGTGAAGACACAAATCTGCATCAGAACTTTATAAACCAGATTTTGTCAAGTATTTATCTTCATGACTTTGGGCAGTCTGCTTAATCTCTCTGGCATCAGTTTCCTCATCTATGATACATGTGTAAGGACACCGGCCTCAGTGGATTTTTATAAAGACAGATGAGAGAAATACAGTTCTTAGGACAATCACTGGATCATGTAAAGCACTCAACATATTTATGAATCTAACAAACATTAAAATCTTTTCATTCTAAGCACTTAGATGAAAGCAGGGAACTAGATATGCTATAGGCAAGTATCACCTATTCACAATGCCTGGGACCAGAAATGTTTCAGATTTTGGACTTTTTTATGATTTTGGAATATCTGTATATATGCAATGAGCTATCTTGGGAATGGGACTCAAGTCCATACATAAAATTCATTTATGTTTTGGGTACCTGGAAGTAACGTTTTATAAAACTTTTAGTACACCTGCACTTTGACTGTAATTGTCACACAAGGCCAGGTTTATAATTATTTTTTGCATCATGTCCTCCTGCCTTTCAGATTTTGGAGCATTTCAGATTTTTGTATTAGGAATGGTAGAAGTGAATTCTTTGTGATCTTTGTTTTTGAGAACTCAAACTCGAGACAATCCTCTTGCCTCAGCCTTCAAAGTGCTGAGATCATAAGGGTGTAACACCTAGCCCAACTTGATCATTATTTTTTAAAAACAGCTTTATTGAAAAAAGTTCACATCCTCTTATCCATTTAAAGTGCACAATTAGGGCTGGGGTCTTAGCTCAGTGTCACAGCACCTGCCTGGCAAGTGCCAGGTCCTAAGTTTGATTCCTGGTACCAAAAAAATACAAAATAAATAAAATAAAGTATACGATTAAATGATTCTTGATATATTATTTGCTTCATGTGACATACATATAACATCAAAGTTGACATTTTTATTTATGCCACAATTTAGTGGCAATTAATTATACTTACACTATTATACAATCATCACCACTTTTTCCCATTTTTATTATTCCAAATAGAAACTACTCTTTTCCCAGTTCCTTGTAACCTCTAATCTACTTCCTGTTCCAATGAAGTTGTCTATTCTAGGTATTTCATATAACTAGGTAATACATGTTTGACTCCATAAAAAGAAGTTGTGTTCCAGTACTCTGAGAGTCAGGCAGAAGGATCACAAGTTTGAACTCAGTCTGGTAACTGAATGACTTAGCAAAACTGTGTCTTGAAATAAAAAAATTTGATAATAATAATAAAAGCTGAAGATGTAGCTCAGTGCAAAGGTCCTTAGTTCAACATCCAGCACGAGAGACAGAGAGAGAGAGAGACAGAGAGAGAGTCATCTAGAATCTATATAGTACTGGATTGTGTGAATATGCACAGCAAACCTGGCATCTCAAATTATTTTTGTGTCACTTCAATAATGTAGGAGGGGGAAATTCTTAAAAGACAAGCCTGTGGACCTAACACTCCACTAACTTTCCAGGAAATGTAATGAGGAAAAATAAGCCCTACATCTATTAACAGCTCTGTTGTCACTTCCTTTTTTTTTGGTCTTTTTTTGAGACAGGGTTTCACTATGCAGTTCAGGCTGGCCTTGAGCTCACTTTGTAGCCCAAGCTGGTCTGGAACGTGCAACAGTCCTCCTGCCTCAGCCCCCAAGTGCTGGGATTACAAGCTTATGCCACCATGCTCCGCCCTAACTCTTTTCTAGGTATTTAGGACTTTCTAAGCGGTTGCAGCTCAAAGTATGATCAATACATGCTAAGTGAAATAAAGCTAGTTTTGGTTTTATATCTCACACCTGTTTTAATTAACTGATTTTTTAAATTGTAAAATTATGCAGGTGAAAGCAAATCAAGAAAATCATAGCACTTTTATTTACATTACTAATCAATATTTTAAGAGATACAAAATTGGCAGAAATACACTATATATTACTGAGCTACAGATTTCACTGTGCTTTTAGAGAAAGATGGCTGGAGATTGTCACCTTCAATTCAAATCTGAACACTTCTTAGGATATCAGATATTTCATTAATTATTTCAGATACATATAGTGGGTTTTGGAAAAAGCCCTGTGGGAAAATACATGTTGGACCAAGTAACATTTTTGAATCCTATAGTCTTCTGGATTACACATATACAGAGCATGTGATGTAAATTTTTAATTGGTACTCAATATTATGGTTTTTTTTCTTTTAAGGTTTTTTGAGGCAGAGTCTTACTGTGTAGTTTAGACTGACCTTGCTTTCACTATGTAGGCAGAGCTGACCTTGAATTCTCAAAGATCCTCCTGCCTCAGCCTTCCAAACGCTACAATGACAGGCTTGCACCACCATGGCCAGCTCCCAGTATTATGTCTTGATGCTCATTTCATGACAAAAATACTTGAAAAACTTAGAGACTACCACATGTGGTGGTACATGTCTGTAATTTCAGCTACTATCTTGGTTACTTTTTACTGGTTGCTGAGACAAAACACCTGACACCCAAAATTAGGGAAGGAAAGGTTTATTTAGCTTACAGTTTTTGGAGGTTTCAGTCCACAATCAGCTGGTTCCAAGGCAGGGTGGCATGGCACAGGAACAACACTTCAAGGCAGCAGCTGGCCAAAAGCAGCCAGAGTAAAAGGGGGGACAAGAGCAAGCCTCTTCTCCTCCTTTATATAGTACACAGGACACCCCCCACCCAGGGTGGGTGTAGCATCCACAAACATCCTTGCCTTCCTTTGCATAGGATGAGGATGTTTACCAAGTAAGACCCCTGGCTCCCTGCTGAGTCTCCCAGTTAAACTTCTAACCTTCTCAAATTGTAACAATGACCAGGTAACTATGCT
>RJWM01043909.1:0-13544 GCA_004363535.1 Dasyprocta punctata | reverse complement strand
TTCTTCTTTTTTTTTTACTCTTTCCGAGGGCTACAGTTCTCATCCTAGACTCCTCTTAGGTCCAGAGGATCCATCTCCCTCCCCTTTCCTTCTTTCTGTTATTGTATTATTTTGTATTCCAGCATTTGGGAGGTATATTCCAGGGAGCCTCCTTACGGTGGAGTCATCAGGTCGGCCATTTTGCAGGACCCTTCCTTCACCCTATTCTCTAATTACAGATATCCTCAGAATTTCAGCCAACTATTAACTATAACATAAGTCTTTCTGCTTTTGCATTCTTCATACAATCAGTAGATGAATATTTTTCAAATTGCAGGCCTACTAAGGATTTATTTTCTCTGTTTTTCTATTAGACTTTCAATAAACATTTTCTGACTAAATGAATAAATATGGGAAATAAAGCATTATGAGCTGCTAAGTTTACCAGTGTTGTTGATGAAATAAGAAAGGTTCTGTAGAAAGTTATTTTAAACCTAAAGTAGTATGCTTCATATGAAACATTGCATTCTGCATGTTATTAAAGCTTTTAGTAAGATGGAAGCATCATGTGAAACTGATAAGCACATCAATGGCAGTTGGAGGTTCTGCTAACAGTTAGGAAACCAAAACCAAAACCACAATGTTCCTACTCTGAAGCAGTGGGCATCCATCAAAGACATTCGCATAGAGATTCAGATGCCAGGAGTTGCAATCCTAGATTTAAATAGAATGTACAGTACTACTATTTTCTTCTCTTGAGTAAATCAAGATGAAATCTGTAATAAACAGTTTGAAGTAATTTTTAAAAATTGATTTCTCTTTGAACTCCAGCATGATTGCCATCATAAACGTCAGCTAAGGATTAGCCTGCAGGAAGCTACAATTAATATAGGTTAACACGGATAAACTTTGTCATGAGTTAGACATGTGCCCAGTAGCACCTTCCACAAATAGAGCAGACTTACTGTTACATTGGGAGACCTCAATAGGCTTAAAGTCTTTCATTATTTCAACTCCCACTTTGGACCTTCAAAAGATAAGACAAATTAGGCTGCTGTTGTCCACATAAATCAGGCAACAAAAATCACCTGATTGTAAGTGAAGAATAGCTTTCAATATTTTATAAATGAAACTATTATTTTTGTTGCAAATTTTAGTTATATTGGGTATTTCAAATAAGGATTTTGTAAGACTTTCTATCCTCCTGAGAGTACCTAAAGTCCTTGTCAGCTCTACTTACCTGCTATATGCAATCAGTATGTCCTGTGATTTTAGGTTCCAAATATTTATCAAATCTGCAAGTTCACTGTCTGTTTCTATGTCACTTCTTGAAGTTCATAAACTATTTCTTTAAATTACTATGTTCCTCTTATTGAACATCCTGTCTCACTTTTATTCTACCTAAATTCTTCAACACAATTGCCAGAGCACCCTTTCCAATTGCAAATCTAAGTGCACTATTCTTTAAGCTCCTATGTTGTCTCCCCATCACTTAGTTCAGGAGTCCAGACTCCTTATTATGCACATAGAGCACTTACTACAGGGCTCCTATTTCCCTCTTTAGCCAAGTTCCCTGCTGTATTCACCTTCAGTTTTTCCTACATACCTGCTGTCTGAAGATTGTAAGTTTTATGAAGGAAGGTAGTGCATTTGTCTTGTCTGTTGCCATACCCTTAATATTTATCCCACTTGGTGACAGAAAGTAGTAGTCATGCATGAATAAATGTAGGCTACAATTCTTTCTTTCAATTGATTAAAGACTATCTGACTATTTCTGTTTCAAAACTCTTACTTTCTCATTGACTTTGATTCTTTTTTTGTTTCAAGCTGTGTTCATGTGTGTGTAAGTAAAGGCAGACAGGAAGGACTAAGGAGAGAACAGGGAATTGGGTACCAGGTGTAGCTTATACAATCACCCTATTCTCTGTTATACATGTCTCTTCAGGTCCAATCCCAGGAAGATGATATTTTTATCCTCAGTTGAGATTTGGGTGTGAGGATGGTGGCTAAGTATGGAGAGGTTTGGTGAGTTGTACAATCTGAGATAAAAGGAAAGGAACAAAAACCTAACTGTGCTTTTCATTTCTTCAAAAGTGAATTGAAGACTATGGATCAGGTACTCAAATTTGAATATCCTCGTAAGATTCTAAAGTGCAAATATTTTCCATGTTTTGTGTTTACTTGTACTTCCTATATATGTATTTTTTGAAAGCTTAAAGGACAAAGTCTCTAAGTCTGACTATGAAAGTTGCTAAGTAAGTGATTGGTGAGACCTAGCATTCTACTCTGACCCCATGCTCAGGGAAAGTAAATACCCATGGGGGTTGGGTGTAGAGTTTTCTAGAATGAAAAGGAAAAAGGAAGTGAATTGAGGCTTATGAAAAGTTAGCAAATGAACAAAACTTTCTGGAACTGATAAGTGTCTCAGGGTTTAGCTGACAGTTCTGGGGTTTGTGATGAGTCACCTTTTGTAAAACCTCAAAGAGGCCCTGATGTTTCATTCATGTAAACACCCAGGTTTGTTCAACCAAAAGCTGCCAAGAACTACTTGGGTCACACTTTGGGTGCCATGATGGATGTTTTGGCCTTGAGTAGTATATATAGAGGCATCTTGTAATGAAATCAATTGGAAATGCCCTGTAGGTTGGTTTTTGAAAAGGTGCTTAGGCTGAAAGTAGACAGTTGACAAGCTGTCACAGTAGTCTGGGTGACGCCATTGTGGCTTGAATTTGGATAGTAGCACTAGGTATGGAAAGAAATGATTGAAAGCAAAAGATAATTAACATGCAGAATCAGTGGGCTATAATATGGGAAGTGATGGAGCATCACTTCTCATATACTTCTCAGGAAATCTTTCTTTGATGCTGCATTTATGAAGATACAGCAGAAACATTCTGCAGAACATATTTTTCGAATTCTACATCTGTAGTAAAATATATGACTGAATGTGACAATGCTGATTGCCATAGAAAGGTATAGGTCATACGTATTTTAGATTTCTACCTGTGTTCCTCTTTTCTTGAACATTTCAGTGAAAATGCAAACTGAGAATTGAGTCAAGAAGAGGGTGCCTCAGCAAGACACCATCTGTCTGCCCAGGACCTTGAATAGAGTCATCTGAGAGTGCTGTGCTCAATGTTGATACAGGCAGGACACCTCTGTGGGGGGGGGGGCAGGGGCAGTGCCTCTCACTGTATTGAAAAGTATACTCACTTATGGAAAAGTCTTTTTTCCTTGACAGTAAGATAAGGGATATTTCGGTTCCTGCTAGACACGTGGGTCAGGGCCTCACAGGGCATGTGTTGAGGCTTTACACAGTAGAAGACTTCATGTTCTCTGCCAAGCAGGAATTTGCATAGTTCTGTGCTTGAGTTTAGGGTCAGGCCACATTCAGAACGGACTTGTGAAGTGCCATTAACAAATTTCCCTTTGAAAATAATTATATCATGAGTTTCTTTCCTTGCTCTCCAGAGAGCTGATGCCCCTTCACTGGGGTGGATGAGCAGGACAGACAGGGAGACCTGGCCCTCCCAGAACAGAGTGAAGCTGATAAGGTAGGTGCCATTGTTGAAGTCCATCACTTTTCCTGATGCACCAGCCTTAAGGCTTGGGGAAGACATCCTGACCCTCAAAAAGTCTCCACCATATTCTTTTCTGCGTCCTAGGTGGTCCCTCACCTCCAGCAGGATGTCCAGCTGGTCCCCTCTGCAGTATTTGTCTTTAGGGTTGAGAATGGTGATTACGCTGTGGGTTGCACTGGTGGTGGTGTTCACATGGGTGAAGGGTCTGAGTGGGATCAGCTGATCCAGTTTCTCTGTAATCTCCCTGATTCTCAGCTCACTCTTTGTTGGTGACTTTATCAGGCTCATTGATGTTTTGGGGCATGAGGACTTTGTGGAGATGTTCCAATTTTGGAGAGAGATGGGGAAGTTTAGAGTCAACAAAAACTGAAATGACAAATATGTGCCATATTATGAAATCAACCTGTTTTCACAGTCATTTTTATTTAGAGTTAGTTTGAATGCTTATTTACCTACTAACATCAACTTTGAACAAAATATACACATTTGTGTTTTTACTCCCGTAGAGAATACTGGAGTATCGTGATTTTCTACAAACAAAATCAGGGTGGGAAAATTATTAGTATTATGAGGTACAGCTAGGATCTGAATACAAGACAAACTTACAAAATCAATAACATGTATTGACACCAGTAATAATTACTAGAAAATGTAATAAGAGACTAGCTCTGATCTTAAGGTACATGGAAAGAATAATCATATTATTGCATAATAAAAAATAACGTTCATAGAAGAAGAAATCATAGCAAAAATGAAAACACAATGTCAAACTAGATTTGTCTGTTCAAGGAATATGTACAGCTGAATAAGTGACAAACAATTATTTAATGACACAGAAAATGTTGGCTTTAACCAGAGCCGTATGAATTACATGGGAGATAGACTTCTGATTAGATGAATTGCAGGTAAATGGAAAATGAGGAAGTGAAGACAGTGCTCACAATCCCTCTGAAATGAGGCATAGAATGGGGAAGAACAGAGTTGGAATGGGAGAAGAGGTGCAGAATCTATTAACGATTTTTGACTCGATATAGGTCAGACAGGCGGAGGCTTCAAATCACAGAGGAGATAAGTGTTCCTACCTTTGTGGAATTTTGAGAAATTACGAAAATTATCCAGGCAAGTATTAAAAGAGATGACCACATCAGCAGTGCTTTTTGAAGCTTCGTGTTTGAGAACATGACCAGTGTCCTACAAAAGAAAACACAAGAGAAGGAATAATGTGAGAACTGAGTCCCTCTGTATTCATTGTTTCACTCTGAACCTGCAATATATGAGACTTTGGTCCTCCTGAATTACTCTACCCAAAAGGAAAGGGATGATTCTGCAGTGTTACTGCATGAGAAGGGGGAAAGAGTGACAGGAAGAGATGCTGAGGGGGAAAAGGGAGGAGCAGAGTCATGGAGAAAGGAGTAAGATTCTGGGCTTTTAAAAGCTTCCTTTAGTGTGTAAAATGTGAGGCCTCATCTCTGTTCTTTGTCAAATCCTCAGTGAAGTCTAAATTGTGTAAAATCAATCAATCAATCAATCAATCAATCAATCAGAATATAGTTCAGAGGCACAGTGCCTGCCTGGCAAGTGCAAGGTCCTGAGTTTGATTCTTGGTACCAAAAACTAAAAATAAAAATAAATCACTTGAAAAAAAGAACAAAACCTTTATGTGAATGGAGTCATTTGGTGGAACCCACAAAGATTTCATTTTTCAGTCTCAGCAATGCAGAGCAAAATCAGATACTTCCATGCAAAATGAAAGGACAATTTGGAGCTCATTAATTTTTACAAAGTCAGATACGATGTTTTTTTCCCCGATATGCAGTACACAATTCCAATTCATACTAAATTACTCCCATTGACCTATGATTTCCAAAATATGAAAGCATGGTGTAAGACCGATATTTGGTTTTTAGTCCACATTGGTATTGGGGTGAAAAAAGGACAAAGTGGCAACTGAATCTGTCACTCAGTAAATTTTCATTGTTTGTAAACTTTCTGATCAATAAATGACTGTACTAAAAGAATTAGAATAATGTGTATCTGAGTATTGTTTGTTTGATGCCTAGTATGGTGACTGACAAACACCATTTTTAAAAACAATTAATTTTAAAAACAAAATGTTGTTTTTCAGGCCAATGTCAAATGAAATTTAATATTATTTCAGAATATACGAATAGTATAGTATGTCCAAAAGGGCAAAATCATAGAGGCAATCAGATACTCTAAATGCCCAGTATCCAGAGACTAACCCAGGCTTTCTGAGTTCTGAATTAATTTCATAATGTGTAAGTACAATGTATTGTCTGATTCATTTTTCCTTCTCTAGAAAGCAGCATATAGAGATGTTTCAGTAATAATGAAATAAATAAAAACCAATCATGATTACCAATGTACTTTTATGAATCTTAGATTCTCAATTTCCTTTTAATAAATTTTTAAGCTTATTTACTTATTCACTTATTTTGTAAAAAGTGAAAACTCACCCCAAATGTGTCTGGTACCATATAATAGTCTAGAGATAAACAAAATCAACAAATGAATGAAACAGACATTTTTGAGGACTAGAATATGCTGGTATTTGCTCCCATGCTGCTGAGTCATCAGCTGCACCCTTCAACCTGAAATTCTCATTATTTCTTTCCTTACTATAACAATATTTTCTAATCTCACAAAGTTCTCTGGTAAATGCTGAAGTCCTTACTCATTGTTAGAGTCTGAGCTTGAGTACCACCTGTTCTTTCCTCAATCAGTTCAACTAATATATCCCTCATGTCCTCCTAATCTATTATACATATTTTTGTTATAATAATTTTTTGTTTTGTTTTGTTATGACACAATGTATTATATTGCTTTAACTGTCTGCTCTTTCATTGAATGGATGAACTTCTAGAGAAGATACCATTACTCAAGAAAACAATAATATCGGATCAAAGCCACTTCCCATATATACTGATATGTGTTCAACAAGAACTCGGTCTGGACAATTGAATAATTCTCTTATGATATCTCTTGTCTACCATTTGGACTGATGTACTATAAACTAGTGAGAACCTCATTTGAGAGTGGCCAAAGCACTTCTTTGTAAGATGGAATTTTAGTATTGGCAGAGTCTTTAAAATTTATTAATCCCTTTCCCAGTACTGTAATTATTTTTACACCTGCTTTCTACTTGGAAATTTCAATCAAGATCACTTGTGTTTAAACCAAAAATGACAGCGGTTCCTAATTTTTCTTGGAGCCTTATGGCAGATAATACCCTTTATACTTAAATCAGTACCTGACCCAGATTCTACTATTGATTTTGGTCTCTGCATACCCAAATGTCTTCAGGGTGTTTCCACCTGGAAATCTTCATGGACAGAGATGTGCTGGACCTAGTTTATACTTGCTAATGAGAGCCTACTATGCACATCTCTCCCCAGTGCAAATAGGGCATGATGGACCAGTGCGCATCATGGAAATAGCAAAGGATGCAAACAGGTCATTTTCTGGGATTGCAGATTTATCAATAGACTCCTGCTAATAGGTTCTTAAAATCAACCTATTCAATGAGAGCATTTTCTTAGCGTTTTCTGATTTTTTTTTTTTTAAATCTGGAATCCCCAATCAGAATCCTGGTCACTATCTCTGAATTGTTTGTCTCCTAGGGTCATATCCTGTTATCTTCAGACATGACTGGCAAAGTGCAGAGACTGCTACTGCTGTCCCTCCTCCTCTAGTAATGGGTGGTGTGTGGGTGTCCAGTTACACGTTGTTTCCAGGACTTCACGGTTGCTTGGAGTCCATTATTTGAAAAGGAGTATAGATAGATGCAGCATGTGTTCATCTGCTCCAGACTTGCTGTTTTCCTCCTACTGCTGCAAACAAATACGGCAGCAGCCTAGTTTGACCACACACACGATGACAAAATCCTGGATGAGGAGATTTTTAGAACTTCTTTATTACATGGGCCCCCTTGGCCAACTGATGAAACCTCTGAACCTCTTCTCCAAATAATGTTTTAAAATATATAAAATCACACATACATATAATAACAAAAATTAGTATTGCTGAAGCACAGTAATTAACATTTCAAATAACCTAATTATTCATATAGTTATGTAGCAGTTCTTCATTACTACATGAAATATAAATTTTAGTAGGAAGACCTTGCACTTACAATAATTCCAGAGAATTGATAAGTGTGAATGGTATTTTGAGAATCTTTAAAAACAATTGTGATGATTTGAAATGTTGACTCAGGCACAGGTATGGCTAAACTAACATGATTTATTGTTACCATTCATGGCTGAAGACATTGCTGATTTTCTCTTAGAGGCCAGTGAAAATAAAATTGTATTTTTCCCCACTTGTATCCAGAAATATCCTCATTCTATCATTGGGCTCATTTGGGGCAAACAGCCCAACGTTATGGCTGGAGGAAGAGGAGGGCAGATGTTGCAATATTCTTAGCTTCCTGGATGAACTCAAGAGGCTGACACTAACTGGACTTACACATGAGAGAGAAATACACACCCATCATGTTCTCTGTTTCAGTCATAACATTCAGGGGTCTTTTCTCACCTCACAGTCATTCTTACTGTTTATAACCGCATGGTAAGTATCTTTTTAATTTGTGGAACTTTAATTGTCATCACAATATTGCTACCTGGCACATGTATTTCCAATGTATTGCTAACAAATGTCTTTCATTTAGAAATACTTTATTGTGGCATAATTTACATGGCAATAAAAATGTGTGGATTTTAATTGCATTTTTATGAGTGTTTGCAAATGCATACACCTGTGTAGGCACAATAACCAACATAGAATATTATTATGTGTATTGTGCTTCTGGTTCAAGGTAATCACAGGTCTGTTTTAGGGCAGTATAGATTAGATTTAGTTTTCTAGGGGTTTCATATGAATAAAATTGTATAGAATGCATTCTTTGTGTCTGGCTCCTTTGATTCAATGTGATAGTTTTGAGGATTTGTCTGTGTTGCTGCCATTATAAGTACTTTATTTCTTTTTATTACTGAACAAAATTACATTTGTGGATGTACCAACATTTTTTCTATTCATCATTTTA
The DNA here is from genome assembly GCA_004363535.1 of Dasyprocta punctata. Classification (NCBI taxonomy): domain Eukaryota; kingdom Metazoa; phylum Chordata; class Mammalia; order Rodentia; family Dasyproctidae; genus Dasyprocta; species Dasyprocta punctata. The sequence continues at coordinate 4,919 of RJWM01043909.1, read as the reverse complement.
TTAACATTTGAGTTTTTTCTAGTTTGGAGCTATTATGAATAGAGTTGCTAATAAATATTTATCCATACTATAGTTCTCCACAAAGAAAAAGATTTTCATTTTGTTGGGTAAATAGCCAAGAGTGGAATAACTAACTGGTCAGTAGATGTTTAACTTGATACGCAAAACCCTTTTGGACTTCATCACTCTTAAACTACAGATACATTTGGGGAGAATTGTTTTGGTAACAATATTGGCCTTCCAATTTGTGCATATAGTTTAAATCTGTTTGAACTTCTGAAGGCTTGTTTTTATGCAATGGGTGGGGCATGGGAAGTGTGGGCTTTCTATTAACTTTCTACTTTATTGACATTTTAACTAGAAACTGTCACTGTATAGTGGGCAACACCTGAAATTACCCACCTAGCTATATCTGGCTACCTCGTTTTGTGCGAGATTCTGTGAAGTATTCCTTGTACAGACACATCTCAGGGGTCAGGAAGAATTTGACAGTGGTTTTAAGCCAGATTTTGGGGTCCTCTCTCTCTGAGGATTTCTTTTATCAGGGATCTTCCTACTCCTTTTCCAGTCACTCTCACTGTTTCAAACTCTATCATATGAAACCTCCGGGTACCAAGTCCGCGGCTTTGTGCTTGAATTTCAGTTGCCCTGCACAGTGGACAGCAAGGCTAGTTGTCTAGGGAAAAGCCCCGAAAGTGTAGCTCTGGCCACTATGATCCTCTTCTTCTGGGGCTGAAGTCACCTCCAGTGCCTGCCAGTGTCTGACCTTTCTCTTTGAAATATTTCATATGAATTTAATACTGTCATACGGGAAATGTTAGTGTCTTAGAAATAATTATGAAATATTTTTCACCTTTCATTTATCATTCATATCTATATAATTTATTTGATTTTTATTTGTTCTAACTGTTGTCTATTATATTTTCACCTTTTTTCCTTTTTTGTATTTATCAAAAATATTTGCATTATTCTGTCCCATCGCCTAGCTTGTAAATCACTCAAACTTGCTTAGTAATTTGTACTGTGTTTTACAAATTTAAATACACATCTTTGACCTAATAAGGTCTAATACAAATTTACACTTTCGATTTATGGGAAATGAAATGCTTTACCAAACTATGCTGCAACTACTTCTAAATTTCTCAGATTTTGTTTTTAGTATTGTCAGATATTTTAGTCCTAGTAATATATTATTAGTAGTAGTATATAACATGAAATGACTATATTTTATGTAATCCTCGTTCATTTAAATAGTACACTGTTTCCCTTTTTCATTCTTCCTTACATATTTGTACTGTCATTTGTGACATTTTAATTCTGCTTGAAAATTTCCTTCAACATACCATAACTATAAATCTGATAGTTAAAGTCTAAAAATTGCATTTTTCCCTCTGATTTTACTTCAGTTTCTGAGAGATACTTTTGGTGAATAAATTCAAATGCTCTTGTTTGCTCCTTTGTTTGGCAGAGGAAGGCACCAGTGTGTTACACATGTTTTTTATCTTCATTTCCCTAATTACTCTTTGATCCTTTCTCTTTCTCTGTGGTGTAGGTGTCTCACGCCCAATGGTCTGTTAGTGCTTTGAGGCTTCAAGCAGACTAAAAATAAAATTATTCAGCTTTTCTAATGTTTCCAAAAGGAAGTTAAATTCTACTATTTTGGTAATATAAATTATATATTCATATAAATGTATGCTACACACACTGTGTATATGTTGTGTATGCTTCTACTGGATTGAGGAAGTTCTCCAGAAAGCAATTTCCTAAGTGGTCTTCTTATACATGAAAGTTGCAAAATTGTCCAAGTCTTTTCTTTGATTTTTTCTGATTCATAGAAACACTTATCTATGTATCTGTGTGTGTATGTGGTATGTGTGTGTGTGTGTGTAGTATATTCATTACATATAGTATTTTAATTGAATTATCTAAATAAGTTCTCATGGCTGATGTATAGTAACATAGGTGCTGTATTTTAACAACGCTTTTGTGTCAACATACCTAGAACGAAGATGACCAGAAGTAGCCATTTTGGATTTGTCTGGTTTCCATTATTAGTTTCTACAATTTACCAAGTTTGACTGACTATATGGGGTCTAACTGTATATTTTTGTGAATATGTTATTTGCTTTTAAAATTTGAATATGTTTGCTTAATTTTGTGCTTTGCATTAGATTCTAAAAAGGTTTGCTAAAGTGGTTTTCTCTTTAATAGAAATTGAATTACTGTCAAAAGCTTTCCATGGTTCATGAAATTGTCAAACGATTTTTAAAAACTTACATCTTCAATATATCTTTTATTTAATATATTAGTTCCTTAATACATTTTCTAAAGCTAAACCATCATGCCATTACTGGGTGAAATGCAACTGGATCATAATGTAGATCTTAGTTTCAACATAACTTTTTTGCACTGTTAGTAAGACTACAAATAATATTTGAAAGCAGTATTGAAGCATTTTATTCATTGGTTTTACTTTAAATTGTGTCCACATAAACCCTAATTCCAAGTAGTCCAGTTACAAGTCATTAAAGAGGATTTGTCAGTCAGGATCTTAAAGATCATGTACAAAATTTTATTCAATTGATTAAATATCTATGTGTGTAGTTGCAGGGAATTAGACTTTACCATATTTGTGTTACTTACAAAAGGATTGAAAATATAATGGATGCATACTAGGAGAAACTCCCCAATCGCTGGAAGCAATTCAAAGTTCACATACAATGTTAAATGTTCTTTAAAAATTGCTAAGGGAAGAAAGTAATGATTAATCTTTTTCACACAAAAGTCATACTGTAAATTAAAAATATAAAACATAGTATAAAGATATATACATACTTAAAACCACAAATAAAAAAGATCTTCCTGGTTTTCTGACTTCATGACACATTTGGAGGCCCACCTTAGGCAGACTGCTCCTGTGCTAATCTAAACTTGATAGTCCCCAGATCAGGACTCATCTCTCTATAAAACTTCTCAGAATAATTTCAGACCACACTGATGCTACCCATATTTTGAATTCTTGTTGTACATTAGTATACTTTTCTTCCAGACAATGTCACATATGAAACAAGTCAAAGTAATTGTATCAGCTGTAAAGTTATTTTTCACATTATTCTTCCTCTTTCCAAGCACAGTGCATTTTAGTTAACAATCTCCACACTTACTCCCTGTGAAACCCTGAGCAATTTTGCTGGATGGTTCTCAAGAAAATATTTTATCTTCATGCCATATCGTATTCAGAATAGACCTGTCTGTGTTAGCGAGGGAGACTGTCACTGTTTTTTTTTTTTAATTTCCATAGTGTTCTTTTGATCTTTTCCCCTTTGTTCTTTCTCTTACTTAAGAGAAGACCTCGGCAGAGACATGGTCTTTGTAGTTCCTTTTGATTTTTCCCCATCCTCACTGACCACAGGCAAGATTAGAGATAACGAATGGCAGATTCTCTATAGTTTTTCTTACCTTTATAGTGACCTTCACTCCTGGGTAGCAGGAAAAATACTTGTAATTCTTAACTGGCTCTTGTAGCTGTGTGAAATTCGCTATTTGCTTTCTGTGAACACTTTTATTTTCATCAGTCTGTATTCACTGTCCCTTGGTTTATTGTTTTGGGGTGTAGATTTAAAGAAGCAATAAAAATTGTGCAATTGTGAATGCAAAGTTTCAGTTGGATAGTTGGAGAGGAAGGAAATGATCTGGTGTTCTATAATAAACTCACTAAGAAAGAAATTATGAAAAAAAAAGAAATTAGGATGGCAGTATAATTCACAATTTAATAACAAGAAAAATTAAATCCTTAGGAAATAATGTAACAAAGGCAGTGAAAAGCTTGTAAAATGAAAATATACTACTCTGAAAAAGGAGATCAAAGAGGAAGTCAGAAAATGGAAATATAGCCCCTGTTTTTGGATATACAGAACCAATGTAGTCAAAATAACCATATCTTCAAAACTGATTAACATTTAATGTAATTCCAATCAAAATACCAATAACATTCCCCACAGAACTAGAGAAAGCAATCCTAAAATTCATGTGGAACCAAAAAGACCCAAAATACCAAAGCAATCCTGACAGCAAGAACAGAGCAGAAGCCAACATGATTCTATGAAATGATTGAAAAACATAGTGGGTGTGTACTGAAAGATATTTCCCCTATACTGAAGCAACTCAAGGTTCACATACAACATCAAATGGTCTTTAAAAAGTACTAGGTGAAGAAAGTACTGATTGATCTTTACCACAATATTCTTAATGTAAATTGAAATATAAAATATAATATAAAGATATACATATATTTAAAACCACAAATATAAAAGCTCTTCCTGGTTTTCTACTTTATGTCACATTTGGTGGCCCACCTTAGGCATAGTTAAAGTTATGCTACAAAGCAACAGTAATGAAAACAATATGGTAAGTGGAGGACAAAGACATGTGGATCAATGAAATGAAATAGCAGATACAGAAAAAGTCATAGGCTATTCAGTCATCTGATCTTTAAAAAAAGGGATCAAAAACTTTGTTGAAGGAAATATAACCACTTTAACAAATAGTACTGGGAAAACTGGCTATATACATGCAGAAGATTGACTCTAATCCCATATCTCTCACCATCTACTAAAATAAAATCAAAATGCATGAAAGATCTAAATATTAAAACAAGCTATCTACTGGAAGATAAAATAGGTTAAACTCTTGACACATAGGCATAGGCAAGAACTTTTTGTTTTTTTTTTTAATTTTATTTAAGTGAAGAAAAACAAAACAAACAAAAACTACAACAACAACAACAAAAAAATGACATATATAGTAAAAACAACAAGCAAAAGAGACAAGCAAACAACTAGCATAAATACACAACATTGCAGGTTTACAAAACCGGAAGATAGAAGCTTGACAATGGTTGCAATTTGCGCATCGTTATC
>RJWM01043908.1:0-13545 GCA_004363535.1 Dasyprocta punctata | reverse complement strand
TCATTTCTGAGAGTACCTACCCCTCGGGACCTAGCACGCATCATCCTCTGCCTATTCCCGACCCTCTGGGCTACGGTAATGTCACTGTAACCGAGTCCTACACCACCTCTGGCACTCTGAAGCCCTCTGTCCACCTTCATGATAACCTGCACGCACCCAACGTGGTGGTGACGGAGAGAGTGGTGGGCCCGATCTCTGGTGCCGATTTGCATGGAATGTTAGAGATGCCTGACTTGAGAGATGGCTCAAATGTTATAGTGACGGAGAGGGTCATAGCGCCAGGTTCGAGTCTACCCACCACTCTGACTATCCCTACACCTATTGAGTCTTCGAATGTGGTAGTGACAGAAAGAGTCATCCAACCAACTTCTGGCATGATAGGCAGTCTGAATATGCACCCAGATCTATCCAATACCCACAACGTGATCGTGACAGAGAGGGTTGTTTCTGGCGCTGGGATTAGTGGAATTAGTGGAGCAACTGGGATAAGTGGTGGCATAGGCAGCAGTGGCGTGAGTGGTGGTGGCATCGGGCTGGGTGGCCTGGGTGGAGGTGGAGGCCCGAGTGGTGGCATGGTGGGGACAGCCACCATCAGCCACACGAGGAATTCCTCTGACCATCACTTTACCCAGACCTTGGGGTCCGCCTCCCCTAGCACGACTCGAAGTCGAATCACAAAGTACAGTACGGTACAGTACACCAAGTAGCTGGCATCCCAGAGCTCTTGCTCTTGGTAATTCAGGCTCAGATTCGATTCCCACCACCCAAAATCTAATAATGCAACTTATGATGCACAGCTAGGTGCTAAAAGCTCCACTTTGCTGTGAGAAACCACAACAAGAAAAAGAAATGGAAACATTGCCATGGGGGAGAGAGTTCTCTGTACATTTGTAAACTGTTTCTTTATAGCAATATTAATGACCTCATGACAATGGACTAAAACTTGAGGATGACTTCTGTGTGCCTGTGTGGTCTACCAGGTCTTCTTTGTGTCTCTGTGGCCTGTAGTTTATTGCCGGCATGTAGAGTAAATAAAATGTGATCTTGTAAAAGTACCGCCCTTAATATGGCAGTTGGCATAATGTTCCCATAATTTGCCGTATAAATCAGGCAGTATTCAAAAATAACTAAACATGCAATACATTGCCATATGTAATCTGAAATTCTGCCCTCTCAATCTCACAGATAATGTAAATAGAACTTCAACCACAGATTCAGAACAGGGTTAACCACTGAAGAATCTGATTACTTACTCAAGTCTACAGCCACCAAGCTCTGTGGCCTTGACTGCCCTTAACTGCATGAGACAAAATAAACATCAGATTAGGATCTGTGCCCCAGGAGGACAGTTCCATTAGAAATTAGCCACAGAATGAGATTTGTGCAGGGGAAACTGGCAGTGTCTGAGCTTGAATCTCAAGGGGAGCCTGCCATTAAGAGTCAAGATTTTTCCTGACCCTGGTTTAGGGTTAACGGAAGCTGTGATCTTGAAGAATATTGCTTCCTGGGGAGGTTATGAGACATCACACTCATTTTTCTCTTTACCGCTATGGTTGCAAATTAATCATAAAGGAAAACTCCTAAGACTGAGTCAAGTGATAGGTGACATGATTGTCATCACCAGTGGGTAGTAACCTCCCAGTTAAGCAGATGCAAACTGCACTGCACTGTCAGATTATGTTTTCAGCAAGTGTTATTCATTTGTATCCAGTTCTTTGTTACATAGCTCCAAAGTTAAAATGAGTTACCTAAACTGACCTGTGGGGGGAAAGCTTGCAGCATGGTTAAGATATGGGGGAAATTTTTAAGGGGACCCTAAAAAAATGTTTTTAGAACATGCAAACTGTTTTAAATGGGGAAAGTTAGTAAAGAATTGTTCAGTAAAGCAATAGTCGAACTAATTGTTTGCTGTGAGTTTAGTGCTTTCTTTCTTTTTTTTTTTTCATACTGGGAATCGAACTCAGGACCTTGTGCTTACCAAGCAGGCGCTGTGCTACTGAGCTGTATCTCTGGCCCCAGTACTTTTTAATAACTCTCTGTCGCCATTTTGAAGTGGTTAACCATGAACCTTTTACAGAGTTGATGATATTGTGTTGGAAAGAATAAAATAGTACTAGACAGACCCATTTCATTCACTCCCTAAAGATTTTTTATTAATTTTTCTATTTTTTTATTTTATTCCTAACTAAAATTTTTCTCTAGCATAAATTTTAAAATCCTGATTTGATTTGTCAATAAATTCTTGGTTTATAAATGTTCTGATTTATAGATAGTACACAAATAGTATGGCATGATATATTTTTCTAGCTTCAAAATGTAGTAATGTGCTATTTATGATGTATTATTTCTGTGTGTTTGCTATATCATGTTTCCTGATTACAAATCTCTAAAACAAAGCAACACATTCTAAGAAATAGGTGAATTTACCATTTCATGGTAGAGGAGTTGTTTGGTTTTTTTTTTTTTCTTTGTCTTCTTAAAATTCATTGTTAATGTAAGTTTACTAAAGTGAGACTGGATACAACAAAATAAAATTAGAAAACAATTCTTCCTCCTGGAGTTGTGAATTGCATACATCTTTTGTAAGATATTTCTCCTAATCAGCTACTCAAATGTTTCAGGGTGTTATGAATTCAAATAATCATTATTCAACTTCCAAAGCTTGTCACAGAGGACTAGGAGTGAATTACTTTACCTAATTTGCTCCATATGATAGCAGATGAGATTAAAATGATAAAAGTCACAATATACATCTTACCTTAGCTCTGTAGAATATGTAAAATTTTAATAATCTGTAATATGCTAAAACGTGGAGGTGTAAATAAAGTCATTCAAAGGGAGTCTTTCTTTCATTTTTTCTGTCATTTAGGGGACTGTGTTAAGAATGGGAAATATTTTTCCAGAAATAAAAGCAAAAGACAATTTATTGAAATACACTTGTGTGTAACAAGGAATACAAATAATTATTAATTATTTTTAATATTACTTAATTAAAGGGAATGATATTTGACCACAGGAAACATAAGTGTTGTCCTGATACATCAGAACAAGTCTTTTCTTAAACACCTGAAACATTCCAGATATATTTTTGAGGACTGTCTAACAAATGACAGAGTGACTATCTTTAAAAACTGTTGTTAGTAAGATCCTTTAATTTATAAAACTATGGGGAATCCAAATTTTAAGTGGTAGTATTAATCATCCATCTTTCTAGGAAGATACTTTCAAATAATTTTTTTTTTCAGAATTGTACGATGATGTTCTGTTTAGTCCTAAATTTTAAAATTACTTTTAAAAGACATCAAACATTCTAAAACTTATTTAAAGGTATATTTTCAATGAGCAGCCTTTGTTCTTATCTTTAGATGCTTTACTGTAACTCACATGCATTATTCCATAGACCTAGAAGAGTCATGGAAATCATCTTATAAATAAATAGCTATAATTTAGTTTCATACTGCTAGTTAAAGCTTAGGTCAACTTGCTCTTAACAAAAGGAAGAAGGAATAGATAGCAATTTAATGTTATGCCTATATGGTTTGCAACTAAGTCATAATATTTATACTTGTAAATTTCTAAAGAAATAATTCTCGGGAGCAAAAATGAATGTATCTCAAATGCTGTTCCATTTAATATCAATGAAAATACTATCTTGAGTTATTCTGACTCTGAATTTCAGACACATTTGCTACTTATTATGTACTCCATGCATAAGGACTGATGTAACTATATGTGCACTGAAATTTTACAGAAAACTACCTTTTTAGGGTTATTGATATACTTTCATCTGGATATCAGCTCTTCATTTATGTAGAAAGATTTTAGCATTGTGCTGTAGTTTTTATTCCAGATAATGCTCTAACAAAATTTTAACTATATCTTCAAAAATTACATTTTTATATTAAGTGGATGCTTTTAGCTGCACAATTTATTTCTGAATTCATATGCAAATCTGATTGTCAGTCAGTCAAACCAAGGTATAACACTTGTGACACTTTTTGTCTTTTGTCGGAAATTGAAGGTGTAATCAGTGGCAAAAATAACCATGGCTATTTTGGAAATACGTTTAAAAACAAAATAAACTTTTTAAAGAATTAGACATACTTTCCCATGCATATTTAATCATTTTTAACCATGTTTAGGAATTCCTGGCATTTTAAGGCCTACTCTGTATTGCCCCAAAATGTATAGTAGTTCCCACGAAATTTAGATTATTCAGTGTGTTAGGTCAAAAAGCCTATAATAAATAATTTATTTTTTAATTGTCTACTTTCCCTTCCATTTAGTTATATTTAAATTACTAAACACTGTATGATTAAACTGTGCTTAGTCTTATTTTTCTTCTGCTGCCTATTTTCCAAGCATTTTAAAACTTTGACATTCATCTTTGGTGATGTTTAAAACAACATGCTTTCCTTCCAGTGTCAGTATGAAAGGTTTGGGACTATTTGGGTGCCAGTTCCTAGCTTCTTCATCTGTTGCCTATTTTGTATTTCCAAACTTTTGTGTTTACAGCAATAAAATGCTTGAGTGGCTTCCATTATCTTTTTTTGAATTACAAGGTGGGGGGAGGTTTATAGACGTTAAGAAATAATTATAAGTTCCCCTTGCCTTATTATTTTCATTCCATATTCAAGGAGATCATTATTTTCTTTTCACAATGTTAAAATACGTCTTCATTCTCCTGTTCCTCACTTCCTCCTTTCCCCTCGCTCCCTGAGGCCTCCGCGTGGAGCTCCTCGTAGCCACACCAGGGCTCCCCCTTGACCAGCTTGTTAGCCTCGCTCAAATGGACAGGTGATTTTTTTTTAAAGACTACTTTAAACTTCCATATTTATAGTACTTTACCTTTATTTTGTGCTTGTACTTTTTTCTTTCGTACTCTAACTTTTTAATATTTATCTACATTAGCCATTCTTTTTCTTTTATAATGACTTTCCTTATTTGCTATAAAATCTTACCCTTTCGTCTGTAAGCAAGCTATCTGGACACAAGACACTTGCAGCAGAGGTGTGTTCAAGAAAGAGCAGGAATGTTGATGGGTCGGGAGGGAGTAAACAGAGGGAAGCAGGACAGTGGAGGTCTGAGAGGAAACCGGGCATGAGGCTGAATTTAGCCTTGCGGGTCATGGTAAGTCTCGGCTACTCGGTGTGTAATGTGGATCCACTGGGAGTGCGGGATGAACAGTCCTCTGCTCACGTTTGTATATTCTAAATAACTCCCTGCCTACAGTGTCGACACTCATGGGAGGAAGTCTCAGGATCAAGGAGATTGGCTAGAAGGCTACAGCAAGGCTCCAAGTGAGTGGTAGGGTCATAGCAGCTTGGTAGTGAAACAAGTGACAACAGCAACACAAAAATCCTAGATAGGTCAGCAGAGCAGCTCGGATAAGGAAACTGGGCACAGGTCACTGAGCCACAGATTAAGTTTTAATATTATAATAAACTGCCTTTAGAAATCAAGCAGAGTAAGTACAAATGGAGACTATTAAGTGGATCAAAAAGTTTGAAAATGATGCCATTTTCTAGCCATGTACTTAGTGATTGCATTGAAATAAGAAAATTCCTGCAGACTATAGCATACTTACTTTTCCTATATGAACCAAGAAAGCTGATACACTTGGTGTATCACAATCTGTGCCTACTTTTCAGCTGTATCCTTTCTTAATCTCTAATATAAATCTTAGGAAGAAGAGATACTGCCTCCACAACTCGCCAAAACTGGTCAAAATAACAAGGTCTAGTTCTTACCAAAGTTTGCCTTAGTGTGACCCAGAATACAATTTGCTGCATTTTGCTCAAATGAAAATACTTTCAGTGGGTCATGGTAGCACACACATATAATCCCAGAGACCGAGGCAAGAGGATCACAAGTTCAAACCGAGCCTGGGAAACTTAGCCAAACCTGGTCTCAAAATAGAAAATAAAATAAAATAAAATAAAATAGACTGGGGATATAGCTCAGTACAAAGGACCTGAGTTCAATTGTTCAACCCCTGGAAAGAAAGAAAGAAAGAAAGAAAGAAAGAAAGAAAGAAAGAAAGAAAGAAAGAAGAAAGAAGGAAAGAAAAAGGGAGAGGAGGGAGAGGAAGAATGGAGGAAGAGAAAAAAGAAAAGAGAAAAGTGAAGAGAAGGGAAGGGAAAGAGAAAGAGGAAGAGACAGAGAGAGAGTGCTTTTTTCTGTTCAATTTCATAGATAGCTCTTCAAAATACATATCAGTTTCTGCTTAATAAATTGCAGACCTGGAGTTCTCCATTCGTTTTGATTATTGTCTTATACTGGTTCACTCAGAAGCAGAGCCAGGGATGAGATTTAAAGGCAATGCTGAAGGAAGTTTAAAAATAAATAAATAAATAAATAAAAATGGAGAAATGGAAGGGAAAACAACACTATCAAGTCGGGTTAAACCACAGGCGTTTGAAGTCTGGTCCTCCTGGCAAATACACCGGGAGGAATCTGTGCACAGAGCTATTTCCCAAGCATTTTAAAACTGTAATATTCATCTCAGCCACAAGGGCGGCAGTGTACTAAGTGCACCAGCTGCCATCAGCTAGGACTCTGGGCCACCTCCAAGAACAGTCATTCCCTGAGCCTGCAGAATATGTGGGTAAAGCAGTTTTGGCACCATGGAAGTTAGAAATGCAGGAATTAACTGGGTGTGTGGGTGACACGACTGAAATAATGGAAGCAAAATATGGTGGGGACTCCTTTGAGGTCTGTTAGTCATCGATGTCTCCGAGCAACGAGGCAAAAGAACTTCCAAGAAACTTCAGAAGTTTCTCATCTGACTCCACTTTCTTGAACCTTCACGAATAAATCAGAATGAGTTCTGAGTCATTCTATCAATACAGTCTTAGATTGGGTAAACAAAGCCCAAGAGTGTAAAACAGGAATGTCTTCAGGCCCTCCCTTGTCATTGATTTGTACCTTCTTGGTTTTATATCGCTTGTGTTAATTAGGTGCTTGCCCCCTATACAGTATTTAAACATATAATCTGTTTCCCATAATACATGGCTTGACTTTACTGATATGACTTCAAGAGTGACTTGAGAAGGTAATTGTTTTGATATCTATTTACTGCCAGAAATAAATGCTATCAGTTCACTAAGGTTATCATTTTTTGTAGACCCAACATTTACTAACAGTGTCATACAAATTCACCTTGTCTCTGAGACAAGTTCATGCACCTAGCTTATTTTAAAAGACACACTAAACAAAATTATAGTGCCCTGAGTTGAATCTGCAAGCAATTAAATAATGAATTTTGAGTAATGTATGATATACAGGGGGCAGCGCAGGAGCAAGCAGAAATTCATTATCTGTTGAACACAGGAATACATGCAGTCCATTCATTACTCCAGTTGGTTTGAAATCTATGCTTCTATTGACAGTCTGTGTGGAGACTGAATCCCTAGATTCCATATGGTTTCTCAAATTTCCACCGTTCTAAATAAAACGTCCTTTTCTGAATTTCTTTTTGGTATGATAAGTCCTCTTTAAACTGTGACAAAATGATTTAAGTTAAAAAATGTGTCTTGACCATTTCTTTTAAATATGTTTCAAGAAAAGATGAGGTACATGAAAATTTAGATCTAACTAGTTTTCATAAAAGCTGTAATATAAACTAGAGAGAAGCTATTTTGTCTTCAAATATCAGTAAACCTTTTCCAAATATTTGAAAAATAGGGTCCAAAAGAAAAAAAAATCCTAAAATAATTTGATTTTATTCACATAAGGTCATGGTAGCCATGGCAGCTTTGAAACACATGTGCTCCCAATGCTTTGCAAGACTGATAAATAAAAAAAACAAGGTGTAAAAGAGTACCAATGAAATCAAATATATGTAAAAATCCTGAACTTTTCACATGTTGTTCACTGGGAGAATAAATAGTTCACTGTCATGAGGCAAGACTGTTTTGTGCAAGACTCCTGCACCTTAAATGAAAAGTTTTTTGAAATATTCAACCATCTTTGCTCTCTACTTATAACCAATAAATAATATTTGGACAGCTACCTTGATTGTTTGGGAAAGTAGGAGGCATCTTCTGCAGAGTGAACATGAATTTTATACTCATCATTCATTCAGAGGTTTATTATGCACTATAAATGGATACATTCATATCTTGCTTGATTATTGAGAAATCATCACCAAGAAAACTAATTTACTTTCAATTTAAGAACAAAAATTAAAGTGATCCCATGGAAATCTGGAATAGAAACCTGGCAATAGGAGGACTCCAGTCTGCCGAGGTAAATACCAGGTCCCCATACTGATAGAGCTCAGTCATCTTGGAAAAAGCCTGGGAGTCCTCCGGCTGGATTTCCTTTCACAACAGTCTAGCATTAACAGCATAAAGGCCTTCCTTGTATGATATTATCGTTTATGAAGGAAGGAAGATGAACTAAATTGTTACAAATTGTATGTCTTTTAAAAATCATTACAACCAAAAACCATTACAGATTAGAACACAAGGAAACAGAGTAAATTTCAAATAGTGGAAGAAAGTTTTCAAGAATTAGATGTGATGAACTTCAGTAACAAACAAGAAAGAAAAATCATATTTGATGACCCATTAAAAATTCTATATTAATAAACAGGAAAAACCCTTAGATCCATATATAGTACCATGAGCTTGAATAAATAGCAAGTGTATTAAAGTTATAAGCATTCAAGAAAATTTAAAAGGAAGAATATCGTTCAAAGAGATTTAACTATATGGTAATTTCTTTAAATAAATGTATCTGATTTTAATCTAAGAAACTCCAGGAAGGGAAATAGATGTAGAAATTGTAATTTCCAAACCAAGTTAACTCACTCATAGAAACAAACTGAGTTAACTCTTAGACTTAACTCTTCATTCCAGTATACTACACTGGCATAGAATACATAACTGCAAAGAAGAATATGATTGTATGACTATAGACAAGCTATAATCTATAATTAGGGGTAAGCTGAAAAAATAATAGATTGTAGCTTGTGCAACAATAAAAATTGAAAATAGTAAAAATGAAGATATTGAGGATTTTCAACAAATGATAGCAAAGCCAAGATATTTGTACTCTACTAGGCCCCATAGAATCAAATAAAAATAATAAACACAATAAGAATAGAAAATAAAATCATCTTCAAAAATATTTTAAAACAATAACCAAACCCTCTGCACAAATGCACACTTAATACAAAGACCACCTGCTAAATCTGATAGAGTTGTAACCAAACTAGAAAGATCTAGAGCTAGTGAATATTTCTCCAGATTTATTTCAGTTGCTATTGTCTGGATATTTGTGCCCTTCCCCAATGTAATATATAACCCAAGGTGATGATATGAAAAGAGAATTTTAGGGGCTGATTAGGTCATAGGGCAGAACCCTCATGAATAGGATAATTACTCCGGTAAACTAAGCTTACCAGAGTTCATCACCCCTACCACCACACGGGCACGTGGCAAGAAGGTGCCTTCTGTGTACCCAGAACAGTCCCTCCCCAGATGTCGAATCTGCTGGAATCTTCACCTGGGACTTCTCAGCGGCAGAACTTACAGAAATAAATTTGGGTTGTTCATTAGTTACCCAACCTCTGGTATTTTGTTTCAGGAGCCCAGGTACAATAAAACAAGAGTAGAGATTTCTCAAAAGTAACACAATCCTTCAGAACTTACAGATGTAAGAGAACTATAAAATTATCAGAGAACAAAAAGAGATGTGCCTTTCGAAACCCCTCCATGTTGGGTTAGGGAGTATCCAACCAGAAGACAACTAGCTTGCCTTCCTGGTGAGTGTGCACAACTTGCGCAGACTCCAGGAAGAGAAAGAGATGTGCCTCCCATAGGCCTATGGGCGTGTGGACTGAGAATCAAGGACATTACCCCTGCCCCCAGCAACCTGCTGGTGGGGAGAACTGGCTAAGTTGATAGCAACTATGGTACATAAAACAACTAAATGCTTGTATTGTTTGGTTGATTTTGCAGACCTGGGGCCAGCAGTCTGAGCATCCCTCAGGAGGATGACAGTATGCAATGTAGCAAATATGGGGGATTCTCTTCTGTCTTGTCTTTGAGGCCAATATTATTCTCACTGTTTTGCTTTATTCTGATTTTTTTTTTGCTTTATTTCATATTCTGTTTTTATTGGTTTTATCCTGTTTTGGTTTGGGTTTGATTTTACTATACCTGATGGAGTGGTCAACTATTCTGAAAATAACAAGATACACTATAGTAGCTATTGTTTTCCTAGTATCCTTCTTTGAAGTTCTGTACCAGTTCTACTGTTTTGTTTTGATTGACTTTGTTCTGTTATGTTTTGTTGGATTTTACTATCTTTAAAATTAAAAAAGAAATTATCAGAGAACACTCAGGTGGAACACAATTCCATGCTGCTGATTGGGATGGGAGGGAAAGTTGAAAGACAGACTCCCTAAGATGTCACCTTCATTTTCTCTAATTAAGTTGTGTGGACTTACAAGTTAATAAAGACATCAGTAACACAGGAAAAAAATTGAAAACCAAAGTAAACACATCATACAGAAAGAAATGGAAAGGGTCAGCACCTCCCCTTGGCCTCCACACATTAACAAACACTGATCTTGCATTTAAAAATGCCCTTTTTTTACCCAGGGCAAGAAATTTCTATTTCTTGCATTAGAAATGCCTATTTCCCCCTGAGCTACTCACAAGACCAGGAAATCACCCGACTCAATAGTACTGACCTTCCTCCTGAAACCCCAGGATTACCTGGAAAACATATTGAGAATGAATAATTCTTGGTATCATCCTTGGAAATTCCAGTTCAGTAAATCTGAAGACAAGAAATCTCTGTTTTCTACCTACTAGCCCAAGAAACATACTTCAAAAAGCACTGTCTACTTTTTAACCTTCTAATAAGATTTCTTCCCTGAACAACATGAGATGCCCAATTGCTATATCTGAGTTGCTCCATTGTACCACTCTGCCCAGGCGGGCATTGCCAGTATCCCTGAAGTAACCAGAGTAATACTTAAGCAATCTTCACACTATGGTAAGGTGCCATTGTCACAATTGGGAGCCAGGAGGCAGACTAAGATGACAGTTTCCAGGGTAAGTGTGTATTGAGTAATGTAATCAGTATGTAAGTAACACACTTTAATACAGGATTTGAAGTCATATGACTGGGTGTCTGTGTATTTGGAAGACACCCCACACCAGTGATGTGACGTCATGGACAGAATCAACAAGGAACCTCTGTTAGTGCGCAAGTATGATTTTAGGGTGTAAACTATGGTATTAACATAATTCTTGCGGAAACCGACATTTAATCGCTATGATTTTGAATGCCCACTAAATAACCTGGCTGGCTGGCCCCTTGTTGCCTTACATAAATTGACTTTAATGAGGGGCAGGATGTTTATCTTCAGGGCTGTTGATGAACTGTCAGACATGTATCCATAGCAAACACTTTAGGTCAAAACTAAGACAAGCCTGTTTACCTTTTGTCCATTCCCCCAGGCCCAGGCTAATGAAAACCTTTCTGTTTGTGTCACCTTTGGAAACTACTGCACAACATTTGACAAACATAGTTTAGGACCAGAAATAGTTTTGCATTTCCTTTCCTCTTACACCTACTTTTAATAAATGTGCTGCCCTTAATACTGACGTAACACCTATTAGTAGGCCTATACTATGAAAATTTGATGGAAAACTTTGCCCTAAAATTTCTGTATCTTTGCCTATTTAGATTACATTTCTTTTTTTCAAACAAAATATATACTGGCACATATTGAATTAGCTATGGCATTACTTTGAAAAACACAAAAGTTAAAATTCTCACTGTGTTCTAGATGGGTGTAATGTGTGGAATGAAAATATTTTATTTTGGACCATGCTACAGGAGAAAAAGAACAGTAATTAAATACTCAGATCATCCCTGAAGTTCAAGGTACAGTTTTATTTGAGCAAGTGAAATGCTCCCGCTTGGCTACCAAAGATGAATACTGTGAAGAACCTATTTTAAAAATTCCCTTATATGAGAATTCTTATATAAACAACTATTCAAATCAATTGTTAGTAATGTTTAAAGTATGGTAGAAAAAATTTTTAACTAGTAACATTCAGTCATCAACTATTTTGCCTTTGCATTGCAGCCAATACTGGAAAACAGCTTGGTATTTATTTAAACTGATTGTGAAGCAGGAGGTGGCATTCCTGCCCTATCTTTGCCCTCTCTGGGATGCACTATAACAAGGATAAAAGAGAAGGAAAATGAGATTGGATTATATAATCTCCATATGGTATCTTTAGGTACTAATATTTTCTGCTCTGTTTCCAGGGTGACTGGAAGTAAACAAGAAAAAGAGAAGTAGCTGTTCTATATCTACTCAAGCTCAAATCCTGACCAAGCTTTGTTGCTGGGATTGTATGTCAAGATCTTTCCCACAACTGTCCTAAAGAATAAGCAGATGATGGGCTAGCAGGTGGCTGTTTCTTAGCTGTTACAGAACTTTTTAAATCTGCTTGCCATGAACTGGGTTTTACTTGAGTGTACCATCCAGAGGCTGATGTGCTGGAAGTGAGATCCCAGTGCAGTAGTACTGAGGTGGCAAAACCTTTAAGAGGTGGGAGATGGTGAGGTCATGGGATGCCCCATCCTTGGAAGGCATTAATGTGCTTCTTGGGTGACCTTCACTAGCTTCCAAGGCAGACAGTTATTATAGAAAGAGCAGGGTAGCTGCTGAATTCTGCCTTCCATCTTGCCATGTGGCTACTCTCTCCCTCACATATGAGCTCTGCCATGACACCATCCACCATATTTGATGTAACCAGGTTCTCATCACTAGCCACCCTGATGGGGTCACCTGATCTTGGACTTTTGGCTTACCTAAGTGTGAGCAAAGCAAACCTTTGTTCTGTGTATATTACTCTGCCTCAGATATTTTGCTACAGCAACAGAAAATGGTCTGTTTTACTGTTCATGATAACAATCTCCAGATTCAAATTCTGGGATTCCATTGAAATCAGGAGTTACAAATCGAGGACTACACCTAAGTGATCTAGTATCCATTTCTGTTGCTTGCTGTTTTCTTTTTAAATTCATCTTATGAATAGCATTCTTGAAGGTAGAAAATATTATACTTCAGAAAAAATCAGCTTCCCATAGCAAAAAGAAGGGTGGCTTGCCTGGTAAGTGCAAGGTCATGAGTTTGAGCCCCAGGACCAAAAAATATTAAATTAAATTAAATTAAATTAAAAATCAACATAATCCCAGCACTCGGGAGGCTGAGGTAGGTGGAGTGTTGTGAGTTCGAGGCCCACTTGGGCTACAACATGAGTCGAAGGCTGGCCTGAGCTACATAGTGCGACCCTGCCTCAAAAAAACCAGGGCTGGGAGTTTGGCTCAGTGGCTGAAGCGCCTACCTTGGCAGGTGCGAGGTTGTGAGTTCAATCCCCAGTGCCAAAAAAAAAAAAAAAAAAGAAAAAGAAAAAAAATTAAAAATCAACAAATACTAGAGTGTTAGAGAAGAATTTTGTTTCCCCTATTGTGAAAAGCAATGTTACATAGAGTTCTAAACTTGTT
>RJWM01043907.1:0-13522 GCA_004363535.1 Dasyprocta punctata | reverse complement strand
TAGACCAGACTACTGTTGCCCTTCCCAATTTTGCCATGTTCTGATTCTGGGGAGTTTTAGTGCTGGACTTCAGTCATAAAAGCACTTTTCAGAGGCATGGAGAAAAAAGCAGGCAGCCATTCAGAGAGACAGTATTAGGCCCTTGGGAACAGGTAAGTCTATGGCCCATAAAGATACTCACAAAACAGATGCTTTACTTGCTCCCTCAAGTTTCCAACTGGCCCAAGGTAATGAGACCAGGTAGCTCTAGATATGGTAGCCCATGTCTAAGATGGCCCCAACCCCCCACCTCCTGTTGCTGGCATCTTTCTGTGTGTATCTGTCCCCAGCCTGGACAGGGCTGGCTCATGCAACACGGAGGATGGTTGGGCTAATGGTCTGTGACCTAATGACACTGCATTTCTCTTAGTCTTAAATCAATCACTTTGGGAGAACCCAGCTGCCATGACAGAAGGATACTCAAGCTGCCCTGTGGAGAAGTTTGCAGGGTGAAGCATGGAGGCTTTCCACCAATAACTGCCATCAACCTGCCACCCTTGAAGGTGAGTTTCCACTGAAGTGGATTCTCCATTCCCAGTCAAGCCTTCAGATGACTGCAGCCTGGCTGACAACTACAGTCTCATGAGAGACACTAGGCCAGAGTCACCTGGCTCCTAATCCACAAAACTGTGGTGTTCTACGTGTTTTAAACTGCTAAATTTGGGGCAAACTTGTTATGCAGAAATAGATAACTAAGACACCTGGTATATTACTAAGCCCAAATTACCGATGACCATAGCTTAAAAGCATGAGAAAGATTACACAAACAGATTTGTCTTCTATTGAATCTGAATATATTTTATCCTCTCAGGACTTAACTATACCAGAATTTGGGTTGTGAAGTACAGTAGCAGTACCATCCTACAGAACAGGGACAGGTGAATAGAAACAATTGTAAGGAAAATAGATGGTGCCGTTTAACAAATCCAGAAAGGGTGATACATTTCTTATTTTTTCTTCATATTATCAATGTCATAGATATATTTCCTTAGTAAGTTCTCAAAATAATGTCTTAAGAATCTAGCAAAGGAGCTAAATTTCCCCCAAAGCTTCATTCTCAAGTACAAGTTACACTGTACCCTTAACAATATCAAATAATTTTCCTTACAAAAAATTCTATAAAATTTATCTACCCAAATGGTGACCAGTTTGACTCCTAAATTCCCCTGAAATTACATAAAAAATTGAAAACAACTTATTTCCCCTCTTTAGTATATGCTATTTTGGAAATTTAAAACATGTTTACAAAAGTTCACCTCAGAGTATTCAAAATCATATTATTCATGTATTGCTGAGTTACTCACTAGGATTAATCTAATTTCTACAGTCCCTGAACCTGTTTAGAGGCACTGACTGCAACCAACACTTCCGCAAACAGCAGCAATAGGACTGTGACCATCTTTAGTTTGGTGCTGTCTGGGCTTCAAAGTCACCCAGAGTTTTGACATCAGTCCCAAAAGTAATTTTCCCAAACACAGCCAAGGAACTTCCCCCGAAAGATAGAACTTCAAATGGAAAAAATAAATACTGAAAATAAGAAAGGGAGAAATATAGTTCTTATCCCCAAAGAAGATTTTAAAACATTGATGCCAAGTAATCAAAACCCATGGAGTTGAAATACTAGGAAAATATAGAGAAGAGTGTTATAAGTTGCTTTAGAAGGCTGGGAACCTGAAAAGATTTCTAGAAGATATATTTGCAGAACTACTTTGCCCACATCTCTTGAATATTTTCTTATTTTGCACTTAAAACACAGGAAAATTTGGAGTAAAATGTAGTCCTGTATATTTTTGCTCCACTTCTCTTTGAGGCCTGACTGGGACCTGACAGGAAGACAGTGCACGCTGCGAGCTGAAGTACCTGGGAAGCACCCAAGAGCTGACAGAGCTCCAAGGCTCTCTTCGGCTGACCGGCAGCTGACTGCTCACTCACTGAATCACCCAACACTGAGCACCGCGTTCCTAGAAAGTGGGGACCACCAGAAGCACGAGGACCATGATCAATGTTTTTGAAGTTGTGAAAAGCGGTTGGGCCAACCAAGTGAAGATTATTTACAAACACGGAGACAGGCTTTTCTGATTCTGGCTTGGCTCTCCGGCCATTGTCTGGTGTTCCACCTTTGTGATTTGACAGGTGTGGAAAACGTGGGTGCACGTTATAGAATACCATGTAGCAAGGGGGGAGGATACAGGAATGACTCATCAGCTCCCTGAAGATGAACTGTTTTGGAGTTTAAATGGATGTAGTCCAAACTGAATCACAATTCAGCTATTCTTTATCCTTTTAGGTGCTGAAGCACAGCAATTTGCCTCTGGCCAATGCAGGATAGAATCTTAGTCACTTTCACAGACCTTCATTTTTTCGCAGTTCAGTCTATTCATTGGTTTACTTGCTAGGCTGCCCTGACTGTGTTTAAGTACTGCTCCTCACTGGCACCTAGACCTCCAATCTAATGGCAATCTGCAATGGTGGATTACTCCAGCAGGCTCTTCCTCAACCACATAGTGGACTGTGGACCCTTAGAGATCAACAACCCTGTGAAAGCATCCAGGGCTGATACCAGAAGGAAGAGATTGTTAACAATATTGTTTGGAAGTACTCATGCAAAATTTACTCTCAGGGCGAAATGATGTCAACTTTTAAAAATAGTGGTGAATGTGGATGAAAAGCAGGAGTTTAGATACAGAAGCTCTCTTCAGTTGCCTGGAGAACAGATAGGACCATGGTGAACAGGGCCCAAGGCATATAGAAAACAGAGAGTTAAGAGCAGCTCGGACAAATTTCATGCTGCTTCTCAGTTTTGCCAAGGGCAACACTGACTCTGGTACAGCAGCCTCAGAGAATATGGCGATGCATAATCTATGTTCAAGGCCCCTCTGTGCTCTTTCTCCTGGTTGAGTGCATGACATCATTTGACAAGTCATCCTCAATTATATCAGAAGTTTCAGGGACAGGGAGAGATATCAACAGAATTTAGAAGAGACTAAAAGGTAATGCTCCTTGGGACCATTCCCAGTTCTATCACTGACTCATAGGATGATTTTATTATTTTCCATTGTTATTAGGGCTATTTTATTAGAGACTCATACAATACTTAATAAAATTTGGAGGTCAACCCAGGACCATTCTTTGGGGCATAGTATCTAAATCAACTGTAGAACTTCCTTTGGGATATAACTAAAGAGAAAAGTACACACAAAGTTTATAAAATCTAATGGAAGAGGAATTAGAAATCTTAATGAAAATTTTGAAGCAAAACTCATAAACATAAAATTAACCATTTTACAGTGAACAATTTAGTGTTATTTAGCACATTCATAATGTTGTAGAAACATCACTCCTAGTTCCAAAACATTTCCAACTCTCCAAAGTAAAACTTATACCCAGTAAGCAGATATCCATCTTTCCCCTCATCTGCCTGACAGTGGAAACTTCAATCTTTCTTCTGTCACTATAGATTTATGCTTTGGATAATTATTATAAAATATGCAATCTTTTGTGTCTGGCTTCTTTCACTTAGTGTAATGTTTTTTTAGATTCATGTATACTATGGCATATATTAGTTCCTCATTCCTTTTTATAACTGAGTAATTAATATGCCAGGGTACATATCTATTGCGGTTTGTTAATCCATTTTATTGTCATGTTACTGTTATGGCTTGTATTTAGATGACCCTCCAAGCTTCATGTGGTTATAGGTGGGGTTTTTTCAGAGGTGGCTGGACCTAGAGTGTATGATGCTGGGATTGATTTATGGTGCAATGCTAGGCTCAAGGGCACTAGGATTAAGGGTGTGAGTGCTACCTGCCCTAAGTAGTCTGGATAAAATAAAAGGGGCGGAAAGACGCTGTTATGGTCCCTTGTTGCTCTTGCTGTCTTTGCCTGTAATGGACTGTTTCTCCTCTCTGATGCCCTCCTGCCATGTACCACTCTGTCTTGGAGTCTGTCAACTACGGATTGAAACTATAAATAGTAAGCCAAATCAATCTTTGCTTCCTTATTTTGTCTCAGCAATGAGAAAAGTAACTAAAACAATTATCTTTCTGCTCAAAAGGCTTAGCAGAAATTTCTTCAAAGAGACTTAGAGGGCAAGGTGAGTGCGTGTATGTATATGCTTGAGGGGATCATCCCCAAATAACATTTTCCAAATGACTGGGGTTTTGTTTTCTTTTGTTTTGCAGTTCTGGGGATCAAATCCAGGACCCTGCACTTGCCAGCTGAGTGCTGTAGCACCGAGGTACAACCCGGTGTCTGTGGCTGGAGTTTTAAAACATCACTGGGAAATTTCCAACCCCTAGGTTCCCCTGAGTATTCTTAGTCCAGATATTTTTATTGAAAGTATTAAGTTCATTGAATTGTAAGAATTATTGTTATACTTTTTAAAATTTTTAATTGACAATTGTGTACATAGCTGGGGTGCAGTGTGATGCTATGATACATGTATACACTGTGAAATAATTGAATCGAGCTAATTAGCATACCTGTCACCTCACATCCTTGTCCTATCTGTGTGCTAGGAACAAACTTCAAATCTGCTCTCACAGCTATTTAAAAACACCCAGCACATTACTATTAGCTGCAGTTGCACTGCTGTGCAATACATCAACAAAATTAATTTCTCCTGTGTGTCAAACTGTGTACCGTTTGACTGATGTCTGACTTTCCCATCCACCCTGCCAGACCGTGGTAACCAGTATTCTCTCTACTTTTATGACTTCCAGAGATGAGGCAGTAATTGTGAGAGTCTTTTAGAAGACTTTGAATTTCAGAAAATAATTTCAATAATAATTACTTGAAGAAAATATTAGTTTCTATTTTCTTTGAGGGTTTCCTGCTTTAAAAAAACTAGTCAATTTGAGATAGATTGATGATTACCTACTCCAGCCATGGGAAGGGTGGCCATAATTCATCTTTTAAAATGGAAAGGGGAGCCGGGCGTGGTGGCGCACGCCTTTAATCCCAGCACTCGGGAGGCTGAGGTAGGAGAAGCGTTGTGAGTTTGAGGCCGGCTTGGGCTACAATGCGAGTGCAAGGCCGGCCTGAGCTACACAGTGCGACCCTGCCTCAAAAAAAACCAGGGCTGGGAGTTTGGCTCAGCGGCTTACGCGCCTGCCTGACCACGTATGAGGTTGTGAGTCCAATTCCCAGTGCCGCAAAAAATAAAATAAAATAAAATAAAATAAAATAAAATGGAAAGAGGGCTAAGGATATAGCTCAGCAACACAAGGGCTTGCCTGGCAAGTACAAGGTCCTGAGTTCAATTTCTGGTACCAAAAAAAAAAAAAAGGAAACAGGGAGGCCTTTTAAAACCTAACTCCAAAATTAGCTCATACATAAATGTGTGGCCTTTGGGAATATGATGTTCATGTTATCAGTACTGAAATAGATTTTAAAAAAAAACCCAGTGAATAAGGCAACTGGGTGTTCCTCTTTTATTCTACTAACATATGCATTACTGAACCCCCAACCCACCCTAGGTCTCAAATTGTTTAAAATATCTCTTAAAATGTTGCTTTGGTAGTGTCATTGGAGGAGATTCAACATATTTAAGCAATTCAGTTCGTCAACCTCTCTGGAAAAGAAAATTTGAGGTTCAATGGCTCCATGATGACCGTATTTCCTCTTCTCTAATCACAGGTACTACTTTTATTTTCCCATTAAGGTCATGAGAGACCACAGAGCAAATTGTGGGCGAAGATGGTTACAAAGTACAGGTGGGTGCCAGAGATGGCAAAACTTGAACAGATGCGTGGCATCCTTGTGACTGAGCAAAATCCAGAATATGAGAGTCAGAACTAAAACCAGACATAACAGTCAATGTCCTATTCTAGTTCAAATCAGCAGTTTTCTTTTCTACTGATGAATGTGTGTGTGTGTGTGTGTGTGTGTGTGTGTATCTGTGTGTGTAAAATTTTGTATAATGTAAAAATTACCTTCGGCTCATGGCTAGATAAGAAACCCAAATTTTCTACTGCAAACCAGAAAAGTGTATAGTATCAATGTTTGCTGCTTTCACTGTAAACTCTGTATCTCAACAACAGAATATTCAAATCCTATGGGCTCTTTTTTTGACATTAGGAGGAAGGAGAGGAGAGAGAGAACATGTTATCAAGAGACAGACCATATGGAACAAGTCAGCTGGTTTTTAAATTCCAAAAGGATGAATAAAAGAGATTATTTAAAAAAAAAAAAGACATCTAAATTACAACTAAAGGCTATTAAGGGCCGACAGCAGTCAGATGTGAAAAGCGGTCCTCAGAGTATGATTCCCCAGTCAGCTGCAGCCAAACCACCGCAGAGCAATGGCACCTTGCAATCTGCTATGGGTGCAAACCTTCAGGCTCTCCCTGTGACTCACGGCTTAGTCCGCTGGGGTTGCCACAGGAGAATAACTCACACAGGGTTATTAAAATATCAGAAATATATTTTTTCACTGTTTTGGAGACTGTAAGTCCAAGATCAAGCCACCATCGGGGTTGGTTTATGGTGAGGCATCTCTTGCTGGGTTGTTGGCAGCCCGTTTTTCACTGTGGCCTCACCTGGCCTTTGTTCCGTGTGTGTGCAGAGAGAAAGAGAGAGAGAAAGAGAGAGAGAGAGAGAGAGAGAGAGAGCACTGTCTGGTGCCCCTTTCTCTTTTTGTAGGGACATGATTCCTACTAGATAAGGATCCCACCCTTACGACCCCATTTCACTTTGATAACTATCCTAAAAGCCCTACCTTCGAGTAACTGTAACTTCAGGAGTTAAAACTCCAACATATGAATTGGGGAGCACAAAATACAGTCAGTAGCATCTACTGAATTAGAAGCGCTAAAGAAGTACTCAGATAAGACTGCGCTTCAACAAGCCCTCTACACCATTCAGATGTGTGCTAAAATTTGAGAATATTGACCTAAAATTGAGAAGGGTACTCATTTTGATGCCTTAGTGCCTAATGATTTGTGCATTGTTTCAACTGAAGGGTGCTCCTCTCATCAGGAATGCTTGAACTTTAAAAGTTGGCTAATAAAATCTGTCAGAATGATCAATTGTGTTGACTTTTTTGTTACCAAGCCTGAGTGTTTTCATTAAGGATTTTTGGAAGCACAAAAGTAATCCACACATAGTGAGGAGGAAAGGAGCCAAACAATTTAATGGGGCTAAAAAGGGCTTTTCTGCTGGGACAGCTGCCATTAGAGGGGTGACCTGCAGCGTCTGCATATTAAATATGACCAATTTGTCCCTGGCCCAGCCATTGTGGGAGAAGGAAAAGTTAGAAGAAAATAATCTTGGACCAGAGAAAGAAGCCTGTTGCTCCTATTGGGTAAGTTTCCCTGGCAGCAGTTTGTTCTAAGTTATTGCTTTCTGCCTTAAGCAACAGAGACTGAATAACACCTTTCAGGCTGTGGAGAACCAAACACCAGACAAAAGAAAACAAGGATAAAGACAAAGACAAAGAAGGGGAAGAGGAGGAGTAGGAGGGGAAAGAAGTGGGAGAAGGGGAGGAGGAGGAAGAGGAAGAGGAGCAGGAAGAGGAGAGGTGGAAGAGGAATGGTGTGGGAAGAAGAAAGAAGAAACCACAAGATTTAAGTTGGTAAATGTGATCTCAAAGGTGAACAGAATAAAAGCAGAAATAAAAGGATAACACATCTGCTCTTGCGGTCAAGAAGCCAAGGTTGAATCCTTTAGGAAACCGCAAAGCCTGGGACTCATCTTTAAAGTACAACAGACAGACAAATTAAAAGGATGAGATTTATGAGCTGTACAAGAACCCTGTTTAGCACAACCCAATGTAAAGGAAAGGAAGCTGAGATACAGTGCAATGTGAATTTGTAAAAATTAATTTCTCCAACTGGACAGTGCTCAGAGATAAGTTTTTATCACAAATGAGTGTTTTACAACATACCATTTCTGCTTCACTCTAGAGGTTACTATTTTTCTCCTTTGTTCAGTTAGTTAGACAAGTACATTGTTAATTTTTGTTTGGTAAACAAACCTTGCAATTATTAAATAAATCCTACTTTGTTGCGATGTATCATTCTTTATATGTTGCTAGACTTAGCTAGTATTTTATTTATAATGCTTGCATTTATGTTCACAGTGAAATGGGCCTGCAATTTTCCTATTTTGTTGTTGAGAATATAAAATTTCTGTATCAGGATTGCACTTGCCTTACCAGGGATGGTGGTTCATACCTGTAATCTCATCACTCTAGGAGGCCGAGGCAATCACAAGTTTTTGAGCTCAGTTTAGGCAACTTATGACTTAATGAGACACTATTTCAAAATAAAAAGAATAGGGATATAACTGAACCCTGGGTTCAACCCCCAATAAGCCTCCCACCAACTTTACATTTGCCTCGTAAAATACATGTATTGGATGATCTGGGCCCCCCCCAAGTCCTCATATACTTTTGATGTGGCTGAGTGTGGCGCTTGTGATGGGTTTGTTGTCTAGCACTGGGACTGATGATGTGAGTGCTGCACCCACCCAGGGGTGGAGCCGACATACAGTGTAAGGGAGGCGGGTCTTCCTTTTTCTGCTCTCTCTCTCTCACCAGTGAGTCTTGTGGTTGCGGCAGCCAAGAATGGTAGCCCTACCACACCATGCTGCCTTGGAGCCAACTGAGTATGGACTGAAACTCCCGAGAAACTGTAAGAAATTAACCTTTCCTTCCCTAATTTTGGGTATCAGGTATTCTGTCTCAGCAACGAGTGAAAAGTAACTAAGACAATACATTAGGGAATGTTCTTGTTTTTCATATTTTTTAGAAAAGATTGTTTTTATTTCTTCCTTCATAGTAGATAGAACTCACCAGTAAATCCACCAGAGCCTAATGTTTTCTTTGTGCTGATAGTTTAACAACTGATTCAATTTTTTGATGTTCAGAAATATTCAGGTTTTCTATACCATAATTTCAGCTTTGGTAAGTTGTATATTTCTAGGAATTGGTCTACTTCATCTAACTATTCAGGTTTATTATATGTAGATAACTGTCCATGATACTGTCTTATCATTTTCAAAAACTATTCAATAGGCAATGGTGACCCTTTGTTTATTTCGAAGGTTGGCTATGTATGCCTTTTTTCTTTTTATAACAGATTCATATTACGAGGGGATTTAAATTTTATGAGTCTTTGAGAATCAACTCTGGCTTTGTTAGTCTCCTTTATTATATATTTACTTTCTGCTTTATTGCTTTCTATTTTTGTTTCTTCTATGTTACTTATACTTTCTAACTTCTTAAGATGGGTAACTGACTCCTCAATTTCAGTCTTTCCCCTTCATACATGCTTTTAATGTTATGAATTTTTCTACAGCTTTAACCCTACAATTATGGATAAATTACTTTTCAAAGGTTGTCAAATTTTACTTCATATATTCAGTTTACTTCGTATAATGTTCACATCTATCCTAGATTTTTTTTGTTTGTTTAGTATTTACATGGTATATTTTTCTATCTGTATCCTCTTAGATCTGTTTAAAACAGCTTCTAATTGGGTTTTATTTTTTATTTTAAGTCCTGTTTGATAATCTTTTTCTTTTAATTGAAGCATTTAGGCCATTGTGTGTATTGATAACTAATAGATTGAATCTCTGTCATATTATGTGCCTATCATTAATTCTGCCTGTCATATCTTTTTTTTTTTTTTGCTTTCTTGCTTCTTTCCATTTACTTATTTGCCAGTGTTCTGTTTGATTTTGTTTTTTGTTTTTTATTTTAAAAAGCAAAACAGAAAAAAGGATAGAAATGATACAGAAGTTTTTTAAAAAAGTAAGAAATCAACACTAGTTAATATATCACATATTGTTATCTTAGAAGTAATTGTTCAGGTTACAAGATCTAGGCATAAAAAATGATCAGATAGTCAAACAATGACAGCACAGACTGTTCTTTTTGATGAACTAACAGAGATTAGTAGCACTCAAGAGGCTGGGGCAGAAGGGTTGCTGCAAATTCGAGGCCAGCCTGGAATACAAAGTGAGTTCAAGGCCAGCCTGAACTGCACAGTGAGAACCTGCCTCAAAAAGACAAAACAAAACAAAACAAAACAAAACACCCACAAAACAACAACAACAAAAAAACCACTTGCAAATAAATAAATGGAAAGAAGCAAGAAAGAGCAAAAAAATAAAAAAGATATGAAAGAGAGGCAGAATTAATGCTTTTTTCTGTTTTTTTGTTTGTTTGTTCTGTTTTTTTCTGTTTTGTGTCATTTTGTTTGTTTTGTTTTGTTTTTCTGTTTTGTTTTGTGTTGTTTTGTTTGTGAGTTCAGGCTGACCTTGAACTCACTTTGTATCCCAGGCTGGCCTTGAATTTGCAGCAATCCTCCTGCCCCAGCCTCTCAAGTGCTAGGATTATAGGCATATGCCACCATGCCTGGTTTATTTGTTTATTGTAGCAAAATGTAATGTTGTAAAGCTTAGCACGGCAATTAGGGTAGAGTATTAATTTGACTGAGTTTGGGATTGATGTTCCCACCTTAGGGCAGACTGAATTTCCACCAACTGGGAGCTGAATTAAATCTCTGCCTTTAAGGTGTGTGTGTCAGGCACTGTCTCAGCAACAGGAAAGCTGACACACATAAACAAGAAACGGGATAGCTGGCGTGACTGTTCCTGGCCATGTGGTTTAGAAGTTTTTGTACCCAAGACCAGAATGCTGATAGGAATGTAGACAGTAAAGACCAAACTCAAAAAGTTTCAGTTGCAAAAAGAATTTAATTGGCAGTTAGATGAAAAGCCATGTGTGTCACACTCTGGCAGAAAATTTGTCCACATTTTGCTTCTGTTTCGAGACTTTTAGGAGGCTGATTAAGGATGGTTGCTGTAGTCAGGGTTTACAGGGGAATAGATTTAATACAGGCTACATTATTTTAACAGTTATTTTATATTATTCACCCAAAAATAAGTGCAAAAGAGTGCAGGAGATCTGTCCACACACTAGAGACCCAAAGAATCCAGTTGAGGGTCTAGATCCCACAGCAATGTCCTGCACGAGTCCATCTGAAAACCTAGAGCCTATGGCAATGTCTTCCACATGTCTAACTAGAGGCCTAGAGTCCACAAAAATGTCTCATGTAAGTCTATATCAAGGATCTATGACTGGGTGTGGTAGTGCATGCCCATAATCACAGCTCTTGAGACACTGAGGCAGGAGGATCCCTGTGAATTTGAGGCCAGCCTGGGCTACAAAGTGAGTTTAAGGCCTGCCTGAACTGCATATTGAACCCTGTCTCAAAAACAAGCAAACAAACAAACAACAGCAACAAAAAAGATCTGCACTGGGAAGGCCCAAAGGTCAGTGGTGGAAGCTTGAAAGTCTGCACCAGTGAGATAAAGGATCTGTGCCAGCAGGCTGAGAGATCTGCAACGGAGCCAGGAGGTGATGCTCAAGATAAGGACCAGAGCTCCCACGAAAAGAATCGCAGTCATCCTCAGTGACAGTGAGGACCCAAGCTCCTCCAGTGATAACAACTGTGTTCGTATCAAGAAAACCAGAGTGACAAGCTTCTCCAGCAGAATCAACAGCACACCATCTTCTCCTCCAGTTCTCCTTTCATGCTGTTAGCAACAATCCTCAGGTGGCCCTTCCACACTCAGAACCCTGCTGACTCAGTTCAGCTGGGTGTTACAAGTTAACCATTAGTTAATCCACCACAGTTGTGGATTAACTAATCTGGTGGAGGAAATTTCAAGATAGGCCATCATGCAAACTGTGACATGAATACTCCCGACGGTTTTTAGCCAGAATTACAGTGAGAATTAGGGGCAAAAGGCCACACAGAAAAATTTGCAAAAACTTAAAATTTGGCCCAGAAGGAGCTCTGTGTATAGTTGAGATCAAAGGAGATATGGTTGTTGAAGAGATTAGTGCTATCTAAAAGAAACTATGTACTTTGTACAGGGAAAAAAACAAAGTTACCTTGAGATCATCTCAGGGATCAGCAAGACCCTACTTATTCCAGGTTCAAGGGTGCAAAAGTACAAACCTTTCATTTGAGAAAAGAGATCCTGGAATCACTGTTTCAGAAGAGTCTTGTATGAAATTGGTTCCCTGGGATTCATTTTACTCTTCTCAGTCATCCAAGCACTCAAATAGCCACTGTTGCCATGGCCCAAGGAGGCCTGGCTACTGCTCCTGTTAACAGTAGACCTTGGTATGGTCCACAAAATGCTGATTTTACCATCAGACAAGATGCAAGAGGTAGGGGGTAAGGGAGGCCTCAATCCAGATTCAAAGGAAGGCCTGAGAGGCCAGACAATGAGCCCTGTGAAGACAGTGTACGAAGCTATGGACTAAAGTTGAAGGTATTGGGGTATATCAGTTAGGGTTCAGTAGAAGAACAGATTTCACTGTGTATATCCTGTTTCCCCCAAAATAATACCTAACCACAAAAAAATCAGTCTTGAAAATTAGAGATAAAATGTGCCAGCCCCCATCACCTTGCCTTACCTACCATTACAGAGCAGCCACCAAGTAAGAGAACAGTGAGGTATAATCTTCTGCATGACTTTTCTCTCATTGCTAAGACAAAATACCTGATACCCAAAACTGGGTAAAGGAATGGTTTATTTAACTCAGTTTGTGGAGGTTTCAGTCCATACTCAACTGGTTCCAAGGCAGGGTGGCTTGGCACAGGAGCAATACTTCATGGTGATGGAAAACAGCAAAAGCAACAAGAGCAAAAAGAGGAGGAGCACAAGAGAAGACTCTTTCTGTCCCTTGTATTGTATGTATGCTAACCGCCCCATGTTGGGTGCACCACTCACACCCATAAGCCCAGCATTGGACCATGAATCAATGACAAACTCTAGAACCCTGCCCCCATGACAGCATGAGGCTCTGGGAGGACATCTAGATGCAAACCATGATACCATGGTAATGATCAGTGCTTATTTTCTGGGTAGGTCTAATTTTCAGGGAAACACAGTATGATTATATAAAGGATTTAATAAGTAGGTTTACAATGGCTGTCTGCAGAACTGGGGCTGAATGCAAAATGGCTGTCTGTGTAGTGAAAAGTTGGATGATCCAGTCAAAAGTCAAAGTGCTGGAGTTCACTGCACAATCCAATGCTAGTTTGTATCAAAAGCCAAAGGGTCTGTATTGGAAGGCTGAAGAAACTGGAGACAATTGTCCAAAGGCAATAGCAAAAACTGGAGCTCCTCCTCCAAAGCAAGGTGGAAGACTTCTTTCCCCTCATTTTCCTTCTTCTTTTTCTCCTTTTTCTTCTTTTTAATATATATATATATATATATATATATATATATATATATATATATTTTTGAGACAGATTCTTGCTTTGTAATTCAAGATGTAGAGATGTAGGCCTTGAGCTCACTATGCAGTCCAGGCTGGCCTCTAGTTTGTGATGATTTTTCTGCCTCTGCCTCCTAAGTGCTGAGATTACAAGTATTTGCTACCACACTTAGCTCCTTCTTTTTCCCTTTGCGTTGTATCCAGGTTACAAGCCTATTTGTTGGTGGCAACTGCATCAGG
>RJWM01043906.1:0-13549 GCA_004363535.1 Dasyprocta punctata | reverse complement strand
CCCTCCCAATGTGTTCACAGATTTCGACCAACTTCTGAGGAAGGCGGATGCCAAGAGAAAAGACTGGAAGAGAAAACAGGGTAAGAGCTGCCAGGCGAAGGTCAAAGGACGAAGGTCAAAGGCCTCGGCTGGCCACTGTGCTGCAGAAAGGCAGACCTGGGGGTTAAGAGGACCCTACCCCACCCCAGAGAGGCCCACTGCGATTCAGTCCAGCTCTCCCGGTGCCAGCTCAAACTAGCACTTGCCGGACCCCAGAGTGAGCGCCTGCACCCCAGACGCCACCCTGGCCACATCTGAATTTTAAACCCAACAGTCCTTTGCCACCTCCTCCCGGCTGGCTTCCCCCATCTGGCCACCAGGTGGCGCCCGCCTTAGTTTGGGGCACTGACAGGTGGGCGTGTTTGCTTTGGACCCGCAGGTCCTTACTTCCAGGAACCTTTGCAGTGGAAGGTCACCGAGGACTGCCAAGTGCTGCTGACATGCAAGGCGAGTCCCGGGCCCATCTCCAGCCTGCGGCTTGTCCTGCTGGCTGCCCACGACCACCCCACCCCTCAGATTCCGTCCCCAGTGTTTGCTGATCTCACAACATGGGAAGTGGCAGCAGAATTCTCAAGGTGGATCAGCCTTGAGCTCGATGCTCCGAAGGCATCCAGGAGGCCGGGACGCCTGTGAGCGAGCAAGGGGTCTGCACGTGGAGGGGTCCACTGTGTTACTGTCAGCACTGCTCATGCAGTCACAGTAGTATTTGATTTCATTCACCTCCCCACTGTGCATGAGATAGACATTGTTATCCTCACTTTATGGATGAAAGAGCAAATCTTTCCAGACCACAGGCAGAGGCCAGGTGTTAATCAAGACTGCCTGACTCCAAAGCCTCCTCCTGCCTTTTCCAGCACTCTGCAGCCTCTTAGATAACTAGGGAAGGACAGAGTCAGTGGGTGGATTATTCCCTCCGAAGGAGATTCTTTCAGTGAACTCAAAGGACCTATTAAGCACCAGCTACTGGGCACATGAGGATGAAGACCTGATTTCTTTGGGCTCTGCAAGCCCATAGTCCAAGGCAGGGTCATTGGAAAGTAGGATGCCCCCTGTTCAATCAGATATGTGCAAGAAATTGATTAACCACAACGCGACAGGGGCTGAGGCAGAAGATTTCCTGGAGGAGGTGACATCTGAGTCTAAAGATCATAGGCCTGGGCTGGGGGCATCCGCATAAGGCTCTGGGTTCCATCCCCAGGGTGGGGGGTGGTGTGGCAGGGCTAGACATTTATAAGGAAAACAGAATGGGGAAGGGTTAGGCATGATTGAGGTCACCTAGCTTTCAGCCTGATCATGAGTCTGGGGACTGGGCAGTGTCTGTGGGGGCGGAACATGGGGGAGGGAGTAATATTTATAACAGGAAGTTGTGATGAGCTGAGTTTTTACTTTAAAAAAGACAGCATGAGTCAGGCATGGTGATGCATGCCTATAATCCCAGCACTCGGGAGGCCAAGGTAGGAGGATCATTGTGAGTTCAAGACCAGCCTGGGCTACAAAGTGAGTTCAAGGCCAGCCTGAACTGCACAGTGAAATCTTGTCTTAAAAAATAGGGCCAGGGATTTAGCTCAGTGGCTTAAGCGCCTGCATGGCAGGTATGAGGTTGTGAGTTCGATCCCTGGTACCAATAAATAAATAAATAAATAAATAAAATAAAAAAGACAGCATGATAGAGCCCTTCACTCCCTACGCTCTACAGGTGACCAACACCAAAAAGGAGACTCGCTTCCAATGGTTTTTCCGAAAGAGAGAGGCGCCAGATGGTCAGTACGACCCGCAGACGGGCGAAGGGCTCCTTCTCATTGAAGAGGTAAATGTGCTACTGGATCACATCCTCCATTAGCCATGTCAGGCTGTGCCAGGAGCCCGGGGCTGGGGGTCCAGAGCAGGCCTAGGACTAGGGGGAGGCAAGCGAGACTCTCATCCTGGGGCTCAAAATTTAAGGAGCGCCAAAAAACACAATAATCAAGATAAACTATATTTTGTGCAAGATTTTTAAAAAATCAAAATGAATGCCCCCAAAAAAGGATCATGAAGAAAAAAATCAGTATTTCCAACAAAGACAAAACCAGTATTACTGCATCTTCCTACTGCTTGGGCTCCAGGCCTGCGCTGACCCTTTCTGACCTCAGCCTTCAACTGTAAGATGCATGGGGCAGACAGGATGCTCTGTTAACAATCCTTCCTGTTCGCTCAGCCCAGGACTGAGGGCAGGAAGGAGATCTTCATGTCGGGCAGTTCTGAGCAGCTCAAGTCCTTCCCCACTCCCAGGGCCTTCGGAGGAGGAGAGAAACACAAGGCTTGTTCCTGTCTGGCCCATGCTTATGTGCCCGGATGCTGGTGCCCCTTGGCCTCTAGGGATCTGGAGCGATCTAGCTTGCCCAAGTTTGTACAGCTATCAGGAAAAAAATAACAATTTCAGGGTCTTCTCTAAATCCTGGCCAGGACAACACCATGTTGTCGGCATGTCACCACAGGGCCAATCCCTCAAACAGCATGGTGTCAAGTAGGTGTTTAATAGTTGTGGGGTGCCGGCTGTTACAGAGCTTCCTGGCTTTCTGAAGTGCGTCGTCCCTTGGCCCTGAAGCACCAGCAGCAGGTAGACAGAATGAGGATAATGCTGCCATTTTACAGATGAGTACACTGGGGCTCAGAGGGAAGAATTCAAGGACCCAAAGTTAGAGAGTGGGTCAGCAGTCACTCCAATCACCCACTTCCCGTATGGCTGAGACTTTAGGGTCTTTGGTGCATGGAAAGGAGGAAGAAGGACATAGGAAAGGATCAGAGGGTGCAGCCCCTCGGTCCTCAGGTTAAAAGAGCTGCCACTGCCTTGAGTCCTGCCCCCAGACTCACTATGGAGCAATGGGTGGGTCAGAGGGGTTGTTGAGGAGAAAGGAAGGCAAGCAATACTCCCAGGCCCCGAAGAAGGGGCTGTGTAAGGAGAGGTATCTACTTCTGCCCTCCGCCTCCCCTTTTTCCCCAGGTTCAGATCAACAGGCTCTGAACTGGCTGGAGCCCTGGGGAATAAACTGAGGCCCAGGGAGAGAAGGCCTTGCCTGAGATCACACAAAGAGCACGGCCCTCCTGACTTGGTGGCTCTCCTTTGAGAACCCACGCTGACCCTACCGTCTCTCAACCTCCTTTCCAGTTGTCCAAGGAGGACAAGGGAGTCTATAGAGCAGAGGTTTCCGATGATCGCGGGGAGGATGACACCATCCTGGACCTCACAGGTGAAGGTAGGAGTTGGCAATGTTCAAGATGGGCCAGGAGGACTGAGACAGGTCAGAGACTGCGACATGACCTGGGACTAAGATTTGTGGAATCCCCATGTCACTTGGGAACACTGATGCATGGAGGGGTTTACTGACTTGCCCAAGTTTGCACAGCAAGGCTGTGGCTGGGACCTGGAGTGTGTGGCTATAATACCCAGTCCCTGCAGTACACCCGCTGAGCCCAAAGCCTGCACTTGCTCCTCTACTCTGCTCAGTCTGCAAGAAAATCATGAAGTTGGCCCCTCTGTCCACCCATTACCAAGTACCTTGGATGCCCTCCCACTCTGCAGTGGCCCTGCAGAGGTCCTTGTGTCCAAGGACAGCTCCCCCAGCCTTGTCCAAAGATATCCCCACCCCTCACATCCCTGCGGAATTCCGCACCAGCTGACCCTTCTCTGTCTCCCTCCAGACCTGGATGCCATCTTCACTGAGCTGGGCAGGATTGGTGGTAAGCAAGCCTGCCTCTTTGCCCAGCCCTACCCTGATGCCGAAGAGCCTCATGGGACCTCCCACCTGTCTTGGCTGCTGGGAGTGGGTCTGTGTCCAGCTTCAGGGACCGGGAGAGAAGCTCCTACCTCGCCACAGAGCTCTGTCCCTGCCCAGAACAGGAGAGAGCAGACTGGCCCCAAAACATGCTGCCCAAAGGGACTTTGCCTTTCTCCTCTGCCTCTGCAGCCCTCTCTGCGACTCCACTGAAGATCCAGGGGACCGAGGAGGGCATCCGGATCTTTAGCAAGGTCAAGTACTACAACGTGGAGTACATGAAAACCACCTGGTTCCACAAGTAGGTCGACCCTGCCCACAGGTGCTGCCCTCCTCCCCTGCCCAGTCCTCCCAGCAGAGCCCGGTCCCAGGAGGCTGGCATGGATGAAGGTTTCACACAGGTCCTGCT
Source organism: Dasyprocta punctata (assembly GCA_004363535.1). Classification (NCBI taxonomy): domain Eukaryota; kingdom Metazoa; phylum Chordata; class Mammalia; order Rodentia; family Dasyproctidae; genus Dasyprocta; species Dasyprocta punctata. The sequence continues at coordinate 9,349 of RJWM01043906.1, read as the reverse complement.
GTTCACGGTCAGAGTTGGGGACAGGAATCTGCAGTCAGTGGAGTAGAAAGGCGATGGGAATTATGTTGCTAGGACCTCTCCCTGGGATATCTATGTCCTCAGGAGGATTGTGATCTCAGAGCACCACTGGGAAGTGGCAGAGGGAGGCACACAGGGACAAAGAAGAACCAGGCAGTCCAGTGGGTAGTGGTGCCTGTGGGCCCCTGCAGCCTTCGCAAACTCAGAACACCAGGGTTATGGAGAAGGTGCAAAGACAGGAACCTGTGAGGCCAACAACCAACCGAAGGTCAGGGCTGGAGTGCAGGATAGATAACATATCCATGGAGACTCAGCCAGGAGCTCAGTCCCTCCAGACAGTGCCCATTCTGCAGACTGACTTGGTCAAGTGTATCAAATGCAGCAGAGCCAAGGTCAGAGAGAATTTCAGGACAATGGGGCTCCTTCTGTAGCCAATTTCTGAGCCCTGGAAACAGGCAGGGTGCCACAGAACACTGGGACTAGTGCTAGGTGACTTCAGGCATGAAATTTAAGTAAAAAAGGGAAAGACTTCAACCTTACTGTATATTGTTCTGAACAGTTCACGGAGAAGGAACCCTGGAGGGTTTAAGAGGAGGATGAAGAGGAGAGGAAGCGGTTCCTGGGGTGGAAGAAGTGGCAGTCACTGCCCCTTGACCACTGTTTTCTTGGGGTCCCACCCCTTAGGACACATGACAAATGCAGCATTTGTGCATAGTTGAGATGCCACAAGATTGATGAATAAATGAATGGAGGGTCGAATGATGAGTGAGTGCCTGGGTGATGAATGGAGGGTTGGTTGAATAATAAATGGAAAAGCACATGGATACACATCAGGTGTCTCAGGGGTGGCCTGTACCCCAAGAAAGGAGCTTGGGTCAGGGTCATGAGTAGACCTGCAGCAGCCAACCTTGACCACTTCTCTGTCGCCACACACAAGAGACAAGCGCCTAGAGAGCGGCGATCGGTTCAGAGTGGGCACCACCCTGGATGAGATCTGGCTGCACATCCTGGACCCCAAAGACTCAGACAAGGGCAAATACACCCTGGAAATAACTGCCGGGAAGGAAGCCCGGCAGCTCTCGGTGGATCTCTCAGGGCAAGGTGAACCAAATGGAAAATCCCCTCCTCCACACCCCATCCTGTCACTGCCCTAAGAGAATTCTGGAATGGGGAGGAGAATGGAGGACAATTGGGGCTGAGCCTTGTCCCTGGGGCCCCTGCAGAGACCTGATGCTCCCCACCACCTTTTCCTTCCTGCAGCTTTTGATGACGCCCTGGCTGAACACCAGAGACTGAAGTAAGTTTCCTTGACGTTTCTCAGTGCAAATCACAGCCCCTCACCCCAGGCTGTGGCATGAACTGCACTCAAGACACCCTCCTGGGAGCTCTACCATTTCCTCATCATCCCCAACCCCTCACTGAGGCAGGACAGTCCCTGGACAAATGGAACCTATGCCTCTTTCCCATTTCTGTTTTTCAGAGCCTTGGCCATCATCGAGAAGAGTAAGACCCCCATGTTTCTGTGGTTTTGCTTCCGATGTTGGGTGGGCGTCCTTGGAGCTCAAGCCCCCTGGAGGGCTCCTAAAGTCCCGTATCCATGGTAGAGGCTGTGGGGCTGTGGAGTTGCACAGGACAGCTGGGGAGACCTGGGCAGTGCGACGTGGAGACGCATGGATGAGGAGTTCCAGGAGCCTGAGGTCATGGTTGGGGATGAGCCCCACGTGGGCTACGTGACCCAGTGCTGGGAGTCTGGGCTTCCTGTCTCCCTGGCCACCATGGGAAGCAGGCGCTTCAGTGAGGCACAGACATGGGCAGCAGAGCCATGGCCCTGCCAGCCTGACCACTGGGAGGGAGGCTGGACAGGTTCGAGAAGTGGACAGGAGCACTGAAAGGCTGCCAGCACAGCAGCTGAGCACCTCCCCACATGACATCATTGTCCCCAAGTGTCCCCATCGACAGGATATACAGGCCTTGAGTTCCTACATATGGTCAGGACCATCGCAACGTCTAAGTGGCTATGCAAGGAAAAGCCCTTGCAGGGTTAAAGGGACACCAACTTCTGCCTGTTCCTCCTGAAGGAGGCTCTCCCAGCACCCACTTAACCACTTACCCAGCACAAATGTCCCCTCACCTCCTGGAATGCCATGGCCCTAGACTGGAGTGCTCCATGTAGGGCCCTAATAGTTGAACTCACCAACATGTGATTGCTGCGGCTTGTGAAATCACAGCCGGCGAAGGATCATTTCACTCAAGGAGCACCTGGCAAGTATCCCTGTCCCACTGCGCCCATCCCTGGGGACTTCTCTGATGGACCCAGGGCCCTGCTCCCCATCTACACTGGGCTCTGCACTTCCTCATGTGGAGGCTGGGGCCATGCCCAGTGCCTCTTCCCTTCCCTTGGCCTCCAGCAGCACAGGGAGCACACTGAGCTTTCTGCTTAGTGATCTGCAGCCATGCTGTCTTCCTGCCCACCTACAGTGGCCACATGGCCCTTTCCTGGATCAGAGTCTTTGTGTCCCCAAAGCAGGGACATTTCGTCTTGATTCCCTCCCTTAGCTGGCTGATCACCCAGTGTCTAAGTTCAGAGCAATATTGTTTGCCTTCTTTCTGAGTTTTTGAGGCCACGGGCACTTCACTGTCACCCCCAGGTACTGAGGGTCAAATCATAATCTTACCTCAATTCCGTGGCAGGAGCACAGCATGTCGTGTGTCTTCTAGTTGTGAAGACAAGGAAGCAAATAAGTCTTAAAGATTTCCATCCAAAATGCTGAAAATTGAGATAAACCTCAGCTCCAAGGAAACCTGGAAGCAGCTGGCAGGAAAGCATTCATGGTCTACCTCTCCTGTTTCTCTTCCAGATCGAGCCAAGGTAGTGAGGGGCCTGCCAGACGTGGCCACCATCATGGAAGATAAGGTACTGACCCTGCTGGCCATGCCAGCTGCCCCTCTCTGTGTTCCTGGGATCTGTGTCATTCCAGGTCATGAGACTGTCTAGGTCTGTGGCCAGAGGCACTAGATCTGCAGGTGACCTGATACACACTGACTGTGTGTGTATCAGGAAGAGCCACTGAGCCTGGTGTCAGTACTGCTCCACCCAGCTCAGCCCATCCATGACTTCTGCTTCTGTAAGGCTTCAGCAGAATGATCTCTAAAATCACTTTTAGGGCTAGAATTGTACAAATCTAGTAGCTTCAAAAATTACAGTTACAGCAGGGTGCGGCGGTACACGCCTGTAATCCCAGCATTTGGGAGGCTGAGGCAAGAGGATCACTGCAATTTTAAAGTCAGCTCAACTATGTACTGAGACCCTGTCTCAAAAAACAAACAGAAAAATTAGCTATTTTTATGGTGCTGTCTCTGTGTCAGGCCTTATTCTAGTGACATAAGGCAATCCCATGAAATGGGGTATTACTAGTCACATTTTCTAGTTGAGGAATCCAAAACCCAGATTGGTTAAGGGATTTATCTTAGGTCACAGACCCTGAAGGCATAGAACTGAGACCCATCCCCATGTAGACCAGTTCAAGAACCTATGTGTTTAACCATTCCACTCTAGTGCTCTGCATTGGAACTTGTTTGAGAATTTTCCAACTCAATTCATGCATTTGTGTGCTAAGGCAATGGAATCTTACTTGCAAAGTAAACTTATAGTGACATAAGTATGACAAAAGGCAATAAAGCAATATGCAGACCATTCTGGACAGGTAATTGCTGTAGTGAGGATGACCTAAAATGCCAATGAGTATTCCTGTGGAAGGGTTGAGGGTGGAGAATGTGGAGTTAAAATAAAAGGTCCCTTGCATGGGTTCCAATAAACACCCATCATAAATTTAATCTCAGGAGCTACCTGTCCTAGGAGCTCTCTGGGACTTGAGAGTGAATGCCAAGGTCAAGTCATAGGAGGTGAGACTGTTCTCTTCTTGTCCTTTGAAACAGACCCTATGCCTGACCTGTGTCATCTCAGGAGACCCCACCCCTGAAATCTCTTGGATGAAGAACGATCAGCCTGTCACTTTCCTTGATCGCTACCACATGGATGTGAGGGGGTCGGAAGTAACCATCACCATTGAGAAGGTCAACAGTGAGGACAGCGGGCGCTATGGTGTCTTTGTCAAGAACAAGTATGGCTCCGAGACGGGCCAGGTCACCATCAGTGTGTTCAAACACGGGGACGAGCCCAAGGAGTTGAAAAAGATGTGATGGGCGTGTCCTGGCACAGCCTGAGATCCAGTCTGCAGGAACAGCAGGACCAACCAATGGGTCACAGTCTGGCATGGGCCATGGGGCAGGTAGAGGGAAGGGCACAGGGTGGGACCCAGGACATGGGGGTAGGAGTGGAGGGGCACATCAAGGGGACAAGGAAAGCTCTTGCTAGAGTCCTATGAGGCCTCCAGGATGGTGGGGTGAGCACTGGATTTGGAATAGGAAACTTAGATGTGAGACTCATTTTCTGCTAAGCTCTTCAAAGCCTCGCCTTTTTCAGCCATCAGATAAGCACCCCCACCCATTTCACGGGGCAATCAAAGGCTTCTACATAGGAGGTGACTTCGCTCTGCAGAGGACACTAGGCAGTGTTGATATTTTGAGTTGTCACAACTGGAGGTGTCTGCTGTCATCTAATAGGTCAAGGCCAAATATGCTGCTATACACCACAGCTTCCCTTGTGTAGAATATCCAAACTAAAATGTCAACAGTGCAGAGATTGACAAACCCTGCCATAAACTGGTGTATCACAGACTTCCTCTTTTTGGAAACGATCATTTCAGTTCACATAAATTTAACTTTCACTTGAAGTATGGCATGCAGGCAGGTGTAGTCATGCACATCTCTTACCCCTTCACTCAGGAAGCTGAGGCAGGAGAATCAAGTGAGTTCAAGGCTAGCCTGAACTTACACAGTGAGATCCTGTCCCCCAACCCCCCAAAAAAGATAAATGATACACAGGTCACGCTCAGGAGGAGGTGTTAGTCCATTATGGAGTCAGAACTGGCTATAAATGACACCAGGATAAGTTTTATAGAACAGATCCAAGTAAAGTGCTACCAATGGTCAGAGAAGAGAAACAACTGGTCATCGCAGCTGGGAGGAGGTAGGGCTTTGAAACTCCTTCCAGCCATGGGCAGAATTGGTGTGGGCCCCCAAAACTGAGTCCAGTGTGGCTGTGGAGATGGGACAAGGGCCCTTTGGGAGTGGGCGTAGTGGGAGCAAAGGTGAAGAGGAGGCATGCAGCTGCCCAGGCGACTGTGGGCAGCAGTGTGGCATGGATGACCTCGGCTGCTTGCAGATGGGGCCTCTGCCTACTGTGACAGATACCGGTTGGCCTTGCTTGATGGATCTCAACACAGAGCCAGACATTTTCCTGCTGTCCGATTGTTTTCTTTTAATAACTAAGGTCAAAAAACAAAAAGCAAAACTAAGGTTGGGAGAAAAAAATGCAATAAAAAAAAAGCTATGGTTGGAGAGCAGATTATAGAATTATAGATATTTGTTGTAAAAACTTTAGAAAACCTTGGAAAATATAAGGGAGAAAATAAAAATCATCTGTACTCCCCACATCAGGAAGTAACTCCTGCCTCTGATTTCTGCGATGAATTCTGAACCACAGGACAAAGTGAGTCCCCCTTCCACCCACCAGCTCACCTGGTGGATAACTGGTAGACCTCAGCAGTGATCCTTCCCAGCTATGCAGCACTCAGTGAGACCGCTGGTGGGAAGAGGCAGCACTTACAGAGTTTGGGGAACCATGCAGGGTTTGAAGGCAGACATCCCTAGCTTGAAAGTTTCCTGCCACCCACTCACCATAGCATCTTACACAATACATGTTCTTTTTCTGGGTTTCAGTTTCCCATCGACAAAACAAGAAGGCCGAAGATCATGTTGTGGGCCCTTTCATCTGCCATGAAGGTTTTTTTTTTTTATTATTACTTCCCATATCCCCATACCTCTTTGCTTTTCCTTTTCCACAAACAGGCAGTAAGAAAAAGACTCCACCCCCCTCACCCACCTTCACAGTCTTGGCTTCTTTCCTGTGTCAGTGAAAAATGTCCCAAATTCAGTGACACTGGAAAACCTATGCAGTGGAGCGTGAGGATTGTGTTACACTCTGAAGTCCCTACAGACAGTTCACGAGGCTGCAGGTGCTGAGATGGTTGGAAAGCAGGAGCTGGTCTGCACTCCACTACATTGGAGCCTGTAGCATGTTAATTCTGGGGTTTCAAAAAATCCCGGATCTTCTAATTCTGGTATCCCTGGCATATCCGAATCCAGTTCTGATGCTCTTTGTCTCTTCAAACTGTGTTTTGCCTTTCAGGGGCCTGTTAAAGCAGACCTTCTCCACCAGGTAAAGGGCTCTGTGATAAATAGGCCTTGGGCCAGGGCAAGGTGTGGGGAAGGGAGGTGCTCTGAGCCTGCATCCTGGGCTACAGCCTTCACTGTGCCTCTAGGGTTTCTCTTTTCCAGCCTCCTACTGTAACAGCTGGGTGGGGTTGTACACTACATCACACTATAACATCCAGGGTGGACAGCAAGTCATTGCACTGCTGGAGCATATAGTTCCTGTTGATCCTAAACCCACTGTCAGTAAAGAACTAAATAAGCAGTTTTAAATTTAAAAAATCAGGCATGGTGGCCCATGCCTGTAATCCCAGCATTTAGAAGGCGGAGGTAGGAGAACCACCTGCAAGTTCAAGGCCACCAGTGGCTTAGTTCAAGATTAGCCTGGACTACACAATGAGACCCTGTCTCTTAAAAAACAAAAGCAAAATAACAAGAAGAAAAGAAAACAGCTTATTTGAAGATAGGGAAGGAGGAAAAGAAAGATGACAGGAAGCTACTCTGGACAAGTAGGAAGAATTGAAAAGTGAAGTGCTTGTGAATTTCTCACCTGCAGCTCCTTTTGTTGAGATCTTTGTCCCACGAAGGTTCTTAGAACCTCATTGGCTCCCTGGCTTGTCTTCCATCCTAAACTTGAATTTCTGCTGGCTGGGTGACCTTTCCCAGTCCTTGGGTGGAGGGTAAGAGTATGGGTAGTTTAGGCTAAAGGATTAAGTGAAGGGGAAGTTTGTGCTTCTATGCTAATCAAGCTACCTAGGAACTTCCCTGTCCTGAGTTCTTTGCCTGTCTTCCTAATTGTATGAGTTTAGCAGCCTGTCTAATTCCTTAGAGTCTAGCTGCCTTTGCCCTTCTAATTGCTGGAGTCTGGCTGCAGAGGTCAAAACTGCCTTATTGAGCCAGGCATTGTGGTGCCTGCCTATAATCTCAGCACTCAGGAGGCTGAGGCAGGAGGATCCCTGTGAGTTTGAGGCCACTAGGTTACATAAGAGAGTTCAAAGACAGTGGGCACTACATAGTGAGACCCTGTCCCAAAAAAAACAAAAAACAAAAAACAAAAAAACCCCTTATTTTTACTAAAGCTCAATGAGGCCTTCATATTACCTTTTTCCTACCTACAGTTCCTCCTGTCCCTACCCTAAGGTGGAACAGGATGACCAGAGAGGCTTAGAGGTGTGTAGCTTGCAGTCCTTCAGCAGAGCAGGCTCTGGTGAAGTTGACCTCGCAGGCCAGGTTTTGGTAAGATCAGGTTGCTCTGGTGTACTTCACAATGGTTACTTTGCTCCTCCCCTTGCTGGAAGCTCCAAGAAATTTTTCTGTTATCTTCACTGTAAGAATTTGGGTCAGTTCTTGGCGGTAGAACACACAAAACCATGGGGGCCCCCTGACTTGGACCCTCAGAGCTACCAGCAATTCCTCAGTTGCAGTTCCGGTCCACCTGACACTGGTTCTGAGATTGTCTGTAGCCATCTGTCTGTCCACTATGGGGACAGCCATGTGCCCTGGGTCCTCCCTTTTCTAACAGATGAGTCTAAGAAGAGTTACTTTCTCAGCTTGCTTGGTGTTTACTTGTTAGGATGGAGTGGTGACTTCCTTGTCCCTCACTTGCCAAATCAGAAACGAAAAGTCTCCAGGCATGGTGGCACACACCTGTAATCCCAGCACTTGGGAGGCTGAGGCAGGAGGATTGCTATGAGTTCAAGGCCAGCCTGGGCTACATAAGTGAGTTCAAGGCCAGGCTACACTATTTAGTGAGACCCTGCATAAAAAAAAAAAAAAGACAGAAAAGAAAGTATTGGGGCAAAATAATAAACTTTTTTAAAATTATTATTTAAGTGAAAAAAAAGACACATATAAGAAAGACAAAAAGCAAAAGAGACAAATGACTAGAGTGAATGAACAACAGTAACATTACAGGTTTACAAAACAGGATGATAGAAAGTTGGCAATGGTTGCAATATTGCATATCGTTATCTTCAAAATGGTTGTTTACGTTAACAGATATAGACATGTAAAATTAATCTAATCATATGAGTATTAACTGTTCTTTCTTAATATCTAATACATTCAGCAGTATGTTCGTTTTAGTTATCTTACATGTACATATATACAGATTTATATCTTTTCCTTTTCCCTTCCCTCTTTCCCACTTTTCCCTTCCCAATTACTTTTGGTCTTTGAGCTGTTTTTTACCCTTACATAGTATTTATTATAGATTTTGGATCATATATACTTTTTCAGTTTTTTACGTAGGGAGACAATACAGTATTTACACATGTGGGTTTGATTTATCTCACTTATGAGTATGGTCTCAAGTCGTGACCATTTACTTATAAAAGTCTCAATGCAATCTTTCTTAACAGCTGAGTAGTACTCCATTGTATAAAAATACCACATCTTTTTTATCCATTCTTTGATTGATGGGCACTTGGGTTGTTTCAAAGATCTGGCTATTACAAATTGTGTTGCTATAAACATGGGTGCACAAATATCACTGTGGTATGATGTTTTCAATTCTTCCGGGAAAATGCCCAGAAGAGGGAGAGCTGGGTTGAATGGGATCTCTAATCCTAGCTTCTTGAGGAATCTCCACACTGACTTCCACAGTGGTTGCACCAGTCTACACTCCCACCAACAGTGGAGAAGAGTTCCTCTTTCCCCACAGCCCCTCCAGCATTTGTTGTTGGTTGATTTTTTAATCTTGGCCATTCTTTCTGGAGTGAGATGGAATCTCAGTGTTGTTTTAATTTGCATTTCCCGAATGACCATTGATGTTGAACATTTTTTCGTACATTTATTTGTCATTTGTATTTCTTTCTCTGAGAAGTGTGTATTCATCTCAGATGCCCATTTTTGGATTGGGTCCTTGAATTTTAGGGGCCTGATTTCTTTTAATTCTTTATATGTTTTAGATAGAAGTCCTTTGTCTGATGGACAATTGGCTAAGATATTTTCCCATTTCGTGGGTTTTCTTTTCACTCTGTTGGAGATTTCCTTTGAC
>RJWM01043905.1:0-13547 GCA_004363535.1 Dasyprocta punctata | reverse complement strand
TGTGTTGTGAACTTTCCCCCTGCACACGCCTGTCATTTGTTATACTCACCACGCGTACTTTGGAGACTATCGAATGCTGGTGTCGTGTCCTTGACCTTCCAGAATGTGACCTAAATAAACCTCTTCTCTTTATGAAGTTACTGAGTTTTAGGTATTTTGTTATAGTAGCAAAACAAGGAATGATCCTGTAGTTTTTTTTCAGCAACTATTCTCTTTCCAATACTCAGATTAAACCCAGGGTCTTTGAATTGATTTAAATCCCCAACATTTTTATTTTTAAATTTTGGGATAGGGTCTTGCTAAATTGCCCAAAATGAACTAAAATTTGTGATCCTCCTGCCTCAACTTCCCAGAGTGCTGGGTTTGTAAGTGGAAGCCACCATGCCTGGTTTGTAGCAAGTTTTGAAATTGTAAATTGTATGGCTGTCTGGTCACTTGAGGCTCTATGTGAGTGTTAGAATACATTTAAAAAAAAATTCCTGCTGGGAATTAATCTTTGGGATTTCCATACGAATTTCTTAAAAAGCATAGAACTCTAGGTAGTATTCATGTCTTAGCAATGTTATCAGTTTTTAAAAAATGCTGGGAAGACCAAATAAAACCTATGTACTATAGATGTAACCTTTGTTCATTAGCTATCAGTGAAAGCAATTTCTAGAAGACAATTACATATAGGAGGTATTGACATACCCATGGTAACACATTGCTTTCTAAATGACAAAAACCTTAAGTTTTGTTTGGATTATCTGAAAAATGAAGAAATGTATGTAATGAAACAGATTTATGATGGATACTCTAGAAAATGAGAATTAAACAAAGGCTATATCCATCAGCCTGGACTAAACTATAGTTCAAAGAGACAAATTTACCCTCTATACTGTGTTTCCACTATAAAACACTTGACACCTGTTGTCTTGGCTACTTTTCTCTTATTGCTGGGACAAATCACACAACACTTGAAGTTAAACAGGGAAAGGTTTATTTAGCTCACAGTCTGTGGAGGTTTCAATCCATAATCAGCTGACTCCAAGGCAAGGTGGCATGGCAGAGGGGCAACTGGCCAAGACAGCAGGGGACAGCAAAAGCAACAAAAGCAGAAAGAAGGGGACAAGCAGCTTTGTGTCCCTTATGTTGTATGCAGGCTATCTGCTCTGAGGTGGGTGCAGCACTCACACCGTCTCCCTGCCCTCCTCTTGCACAGGCTCGGGCCACTTGCAAAGTGAGGCCCCCCCGACCCCATGCTGAGTCACTTGGTTAAACTTCTAAACTTCCCAAACTGACACAGCGAATGACATCCTAGAGCTTTAAGGGCGTGTCCTCTACACCCCAGGATGTAGAACTGCTGAGTTACTTAGTTAACTTTCTAGACTTCTCAAGTTGACACAATGTATCAAACATGACACCTGTAAATTAAAGGAGGAGTTTATGGTTTCTAGGATTCAATCCAAGGCCAGCTGGCTTCGTGGCAAGAACCTCGTGGTGGAAAGGTGTGGCAGAGCCAAGCTACTTTAATTCATGGTAGCTGCGAAGTAAAGGAGGGGAACAGTGCCAGAAAGGAAGAGTGAGGGACCAGACATAGGAACCAAGGTCACACGTCCACGAGCTGCCCAGACACACCCAGGGATGCGCTTTACTAACAGTCCCCGAGGTGGTTCCCAAGCCAGTCATGCCGACAGTTAAGTTTAGCCCTCCGTCTCTGTCTGTTTCTGTCTCTCCCTCTCTGTCTCACTCTTTGTCTGTCTGTCTCTCTCTGTCTCTCTGTCTCTCTCTTTTTTTCTTTCTCTCTCAGTTTGAACCCAGAGCCCTTGCACTGCACTACATCCCCAGCCCTTTTTCATTTTTTATTTTAAAAAGGAGTCTCACTAAGTCACTGAGTTGTCCAGGCTGGGTTCGAAATTGTTGCCCTTCTGCCTCAGCCTCCCAGAGTGCTGGGTATGCCATCTCTTAAATGAGCAGAAAACAGATCAACATCTGTGCATACACTCCATCTACTGGGAAAGCAAGAGCTGTAGATAAGGAGGCCAGAAAATGCAGATTAATCAGTTTAATTATTAGTTTCCTAAAGAAGTGAAATGATAGTTAAAGAAAAGACATTTATATTCAAAAGAATCATTAAGATCTTGAAAAAAGTCAAATACCTATAAAAAGATATTCTGTGGAAAAATATTTATGGGCACACATTTAAGAGAAAAAAATAATTCCATTAGTATCTAGCTAGACATTACAAGTAGATTTTCACCAAGAAACAAGGCTCAGGCCCGGTGATACTATTCCACATCAATGAAGTACAGAATACAGTGAATGGGGTGATGTCTATAAAGGTCTAAATGTGGAACATTTTTATCCAGGAATTTCAAATCAAACCAAGTTATCTGTCACCCAGGAATACAGCAAAAAGACTTTCTAAGGTACCAAGGTTTCAAAAATTTTATCTATCTGTATAAAATTCTACAAAGTTTATAAATCTATATATAATTTCATGAAGAAAATTCTTGGAGACATACAGTGAAATTGAAGATGAGGCAAAAGACAGCTCAGACCTGGAGAAGCCCGAATCAAAGTGCTGGAGGAATATCTGGTTTGGACCCAAGCCAGCTGATCAACCTCAGGAATCACCGTGCAGTGTCAGGGGACATTAAAGCAAATGGATTATGGGTCCTGTGTGGGTGCCACGGAATTATCCGATGAAGGAGTGTGCTACTGCTTTGCACTGTGCTTGGTTGAGAATCTGAGGATCATGCTCAGGAAACTTTAGACCAAGCCAGTGTGATATGCACAAGACAGATAGAACTGAGTTTGTCAAGACTCAAAGCTTCCCTTGCCTTGAAATGTCTCAGAAAAAAACACCCAGAAAAATAAAAAACAATGCCAGTTCAGGGCCTGTCACACAATAGGCTGAAGGAGGTTGGATGTTAACTGAGTTGAAGGAATAAATATTTTTATAATACAATATCGACAGTAGATGATTGTTCCAGCAGAGGCTGGGGGAAGGGAGAGGAGAATGGACTTGTCAGCTCTTCCCGGGAAATAACCCGAGGCCCATCACGGCTCATTAAAGCTTAAAAATTCAGGGGGACTGCTTAAGAATGGATACAGTCCTAAGAACAGATAGAAATAAAACACAGTGAAATGGAGAGGGAATGGTCTAATTTTATCCTGAAATGCTGAATTCACATCTGAGTCAAGGATTGCGGAGGCAGCAGCACCAGAGCTAGCACAGCTGAACAGCACCACACTCTCCCCTGAGCAGGGTCCTGGGGCCAGGTGGGTTTGGGGTCTGCCCTGTGACCAAATCTCCTGATGAGGGACAATGAAAAGTACTTTCTACCTGGAAGAACAGAAAGATGCTGAGACTGGTCAGTAGATGACCCACGACAGGAAGTAGTGGTTTCTGTCTCAATCTGAAAACTAGGTAATGGGAGAAGGGTTATTAAAAAGAAAGCAGTGATTTTTAAATTTTCATGTCAATTTGCAATCTATTCTTCTCTTCTCCTTCTCCTCCTTCTCCTTCTCTTTCTTTTTGTTTTGTGGTTCTGGGGATTGAACACACAGCCCTCATGCCGAGCAACCTCTCCAGCTCATTTTATCTCTTATTTTGTGACAGGGTCTCAGAAAGTCACTAAATTGTCTGGGCTGTGCTGAAACTCATGGTCCTCCTTCCTCAGCCTCCCTAAATTGTGGGATTACAGGCATCAACATCTGATTGGACAGGCATCCGGCTCGGGAGATGTCAACATCCGTTTTCAAAGCCCCACGCGTTCTGTGTAGCAGAGGCTCTGTTCCCCAGGGGACCGCACATGCTCCGCACCTCTGGGTGTAAATTCCCAGCTCTTCACACTGCTCTGCGGTTCAGGGCTGGCCAAAGCCCAAGGAAATGCTGCCAGGGACCTGAATCAGAAAAATGTGCCCAGGATCCCAGCGCTGTCAAAACTTCTTTGACACTTTTGACCTGGTGAATGAGAAAGCAAATTTCGATTTTCACACACAGACCTCAAACTTTTAATTTAATAGTGTGTTGTTTTCTCTGGGTCATCTGTAGCTATTCCAGGGCAGGTTTGGCCTCTCCCTGCTGGACACTTAGCATGTTCCCATTATTCCAGGACACTATAACTTTTACATGAAAGATCAGTCAACAATTCTGGGGCAAGAAGTGCCCCCCACCCTACCTCATTTAATCTTTTAAGTCAAATGTAGATCTTTGTGATGTAATTTTGGAGTTACACAGGCATGGTCAAAATCAGGACTATCCAAGTGTTGGGTGTGGCACACTCTCTGAATGAGCTGACCACCCTGGGCATGCTAAGGAAGGTTCAGTGGATGTCGTTTGGGAAGAGGTTCTCCACCTGGGAGCAGTGAAATGATATTTCTTGTGCTTCTGCGCAAGGGTCCAGTGTGCCTTACACAAACCTGGACACTTGTCAGTGTTTTCTCAAAACAATGCATTGAGGCAAAGCAACAGTAGGTTAAGACCTTGGGTGCAATCATGTGGCTGGAGTGTGGATTTGAACCCAACTTTGCACCAGGAGTGCCACACTACAAAGGAAAACCAGTGTATGACTAGCTAAGTCTCAGATTTCCAGGTTAAATGTTGGTCCAGAAGGTGCTGCCTTCATTCACCTCTCCTGTTCTACCTTGAACCCCAATACCTTTACTCCCATCCAGGGAACTACCTGTGGGAAAGGCTCTGAAATAGCACTGAGCTAACAGAATAATCATTCTGATTTTACTACTTCCTGCCAGGCCTGTGTCTGTTTTCTATTCATCAAGGTAATGATAGCCCTTCTGAATTAAACATGATTTTCCTTCTTAAGAAAAAAAGCTCAAAGGAAACATCAGAGCTAATTAGAGAAAGTGATATTGTAGCTGCTGACAGAAAGAAGCGCATCAAAAGTGATGTTCAGGGGGATCCCGAATCATCAAAGCAGAGCGGCTCTGTGGCAAATTGCTTTCTATTTCAGCTTCGTGGGCAGAGGTTGCTCGGGGACCTTGCTGGGCTGTCGCTCCGCCTGGGAAGACCAGAAGACAGCTGGGGTGCAAAGCCAGGTTTCCCCAGTACAGGGCGAAGCCCGGCTGGCCCGAGATGAAAAGGACTTGAAGGTCACACGTTCCCTCCCTGTGATTTTGAGGACCAAGAAGTTTAATGGAGAAGCCTTTGGTTATCCGAAGTGTTCATCCAGATGGTGTCCGTGGGACGGTGTTCTCTGGCGCGGGCAAAAGTCCTTCCTTCCCGTCTTGGGCTTCCAGTTCAAAGTCGCCGGTAAGCTGCGTGTGGCATTCCGAGCGCCGTGCCTGTTGCTTCTGTCTGCCTTAGATAGATTTTAACAAGGTTCAGTTTTGAAAACCAAACTGACTGAAAAGATTGAAATATGAAGGGTGTGTGTTTTAAATTGATGGGGACATTGGTACCACATGAAATAAACACACTGCGACCTGTCCTTGGGGCTTGAAATATTTACTGTCCGTTTGCTTAAGTCTTTTGAAGTGTTCCCAGCTTGGCTTCTCCCTTCCACTGCCAGATCCTCCTTTGCCTTTCAGGTGCTAAAACTCTGCCTGTGCGTCTCTCGCACCCTTTGAGCTCGGCTTCCACCCATCCTCTGACGGCGTTGCCAGGACATGACTCCTGATGGCCGGCCACCGAGCTACCAAGACATTTCAGAGCTCTCTCCCTCTGGCAGTCACACTGTGATCGCACACTCCAGGACCAGTCTCTCAATGTCATTGTCCAATGCATCCCTGCCATTCCCACTGTACAAACTTACGTGGCCTTCTAGCAGTTCTTTCCTCTTTCTCTTTCACTGCTTCATTTTTATATTTTGATGTCTTTGAATCATTTTCAAGACAAAGTTTATATATTATACTACAATAGTTTAATGTCTTTTAGGTCTCTTGTAAGCAAGAGTGGCAGGCTTTTTCTGTAAAGGGTCAGAAAGTCAGGATTTTAGTGGGGGCATTTTTGTCCCACCTGCTCAACCCTGTTCCAAAAAAAACCAGTCATCCATAAATGGGTGCTCATGATTGTGTGCCAATAAAACTTTATTTGCAGAAACTGTGTGGTGGCCCTCTTTGGCCTACTGACTCTAGTTTACTGACCCCTGTGTTAATCTATAGCACTCCTTTTTCTCCCATGAAGTTTATTTGACAAAGAAATGATATTTTTGTTCTATCGAGTTTCTCATAGTCTGGATTTTGCTGAGGGTATGTTCGTCTGTGCTCTGCATCTCCTATAAATTTGTAGTAGATCTAGAGATGTAATCACATTGGGTTCTGAGTTTTTTGAGGAGACTAATTCAGGTGGTAATATATACTTCCTTTAGGGGTATCTCATGAGAAGTGGGCTCTCCTTTTATTATGTTAACAGTTACTGATAGCTGTTGCTAGATCTTTTATTTTGCTAGGGCTTTGCAAAATGGTGCTTTTATAATGAGAATATTCCTTCTTTATTCACTATGTGGAACACTGAATACAAGGTTTTCCTCATTAACTATTTCTTATCCTGAGAAAGGCAAGATAGGTGTTTGATTATCTTCTTTTCACTCAGTTTTCAAAGGAATGTGTTGGTTACTTTGTGTCCTCCAAAACTAGTGAATGAGGGAACTGTTTTCCCAAGTATAACTTTGGGTCCATGAATTTAAGAATACTTGAGTGTTTCACTCCTTTGATTTGATGAAGGTTCTCTTGACCCATGGAAACTTCTTCAAGGTGGTTCTTTCATCCGTCTTGCAGTCCTTCAGTGGGTTTAAAGCAGTCTCCCCTTCAGGTGTGAAGAGCGCTCAGCTTATCTTGCCCATTTCCTGCTTTAGACTTGGCATCAAGGGGTGCTGGCTCTTCTTAGCAGGAAATGTTTGAAACACAATCGGAGCACCTAGGTGTTAATCACTCTGTGCTAAAAATAAAGATAATAAAGATCATCTTTACTCCTAGTTTCTTTTTTTTTTTTTAAGTAAACCATGCTAGAAAATGATGTTTTAAAGTTAAAATAATAATAGGTCTTACTGATACTGCTGCTTAATGTAGAACCATGTAGTTTATTCAACCACTCACCTGTTAGTAGATATTTGACTGATTTCCTGGCTTTTGTTCAAAAGATCCTTGTGAATGACTTAGGCAGTTGTCCTTTATTTTGGCAATGTACCAACTAGATAAGATTCTTAGAATCTGTTGACATTTGGAAGAGGATAAGTGGCTGTAATTTTTTGAGAGTTTGCCAAATTACCCTCCACATTGGTTTTTATCATTTGGGATTCCTCTCAAGAATTTCTAAGAATGCCTATTTTCCTCGTAGAATTTTAAAGAGTATATTGTTCAGCTTTTGGCAATTTTGTCAGTTTGACTGAGAAATGCTATCTGTATGGTTTTATTCTCAACCTTCACTGTGAATGGTGGACTATCTTTCCATATGTTCAAGTGGTATTTCTTTTCTCTGAACTGAATCTTAGAGGCTCGTACGCATTTTTATCTTGAGTGTGTTTTTCTCTAATTTTAGGAAGTTCTTGTATGTCAAGGAGAGTAATCCTTTGTTATACAAGTTGCAAAGCTTCTCAATTTGTCATTTATCTCTTAGAATTCTTTAAAGTTCTCTTTGCCATGTAGTTGTCTTTTTTTTAAATTTTTATATTGTCAGATGCATGAACCTTTCTCTACTGAATTTGAATTTTATGTCTTATTAGAGTGTTCTCTATTCATAGGTTATGGAAGAATTCACCCAATTTTTTTTCTAAAACTTATAAGATTTCATTTAATTTTTAAAATTTGAATTCCTATTTTGCTTGGAATATGTTTTTGGTACAATATGAGGAGTAATTTTAATATTGTGTGGTTATCCATTTGTCTCACTGGAATTTAGTAAGTGATCTTTTCCCCTTCTGATTTGAAATTGAATTTTCATGTAAAATTAGGCTTGTTTTCTCTTGGCATATGTGTTTGGTTATTCATCGTTACCATACTGCTTAGTTACAAAAGCTTTAGAATTGACTTTAATGTCTGAAATGGTAGCCACCACATTTCCACGGCCCTCCACTCTTCTTTCTTCTGCAGTTTCCTATCTTTTCTTGATTGCTTGCTCTCTCAAATGTATTATGCTATAATTAACTTATACAGCTTGGGAAAACAATCCAATTTTTTTTGTTGTTTTGGGGTTTTTTTGGTCACTAATTAACTTGAGAAAACTCTCTGAGACATTGATTCCTTCTGTCTAAGTCAATATTGTGTTTTTTTTTTACTGGATGGTTGCTTTTGATTATTTTTGGAAGGAGTCAAGCCATCAAATCTGTCTCATCAGCCCCGTGCTTCCTTGGAGTGCAAAATCCAAAGATACACATATTTCACTCTGCGTGGATTGTTTTGCAAAGCCGATGAATTAGATCAGACGATGTCTTCATTGGCTAGTGCATCCGGGGCTCCTATGTAGAAATTGGGCTGCCAGTCAGGAAACGTGCGGAGCAGGCGTAAGTTTACCGTCAGGAGAAATACTGGAGAGCTGGGCGATCCCGGAGAGCACCCATTGGTAAAACTCCACTTTCAGCTGTCAATCAAGTTTAAGAAAACTAAAATTAGGGAGGCTGAACTTGCAAAAACTGTCACAAATGACTGACACCAGTCACTCTTTCTGAAATTTTATGTAATCCTCTAAAAGTGAGAGTGACTTGGGAAAAGAAGTACGGCAGAGACTCTCATGCTGCAGACCGGAGCGCGCAAAGCTCCTGCCTCTCCCTTGTTTCCCAGGGTGAGATTGGAAGTTTAAGTGGAACCTTAATAATGGAACAATCTCTGGTTTTATCGATTTTCTAAAATAAATTTCTCAGCTTACCCAGGCAGCTTTTGTTTTCCAACATAAAGCGCAGGCTAGTTCCACGTGCTCGGTGTTAAGTTATTTGAAGTGCTGAAGTGAAAACAGGGTTAGTGGGAAACTTATTCTGTCAGCTGAAGTGAAGAGACAAAAACAGCCGAAGTTCCCATTAGATGGTATTTACTTATTTCACATCACAAAGTCCAAAAGCTAGATTTCAAAAAATATGTAAAATCAAATTGACTTAATGTGAGTAAATAAATGCTAGGACCAGAGGATTTTTAAATCAAGGCACAATATCAACATTCCCAGGCTGAGGGTAGAGTGAGGAGGACAGAAATCCAGAAATAAAGACCAGAGAATCTTTGATATTTACTACTAATGAGTTAAATATTCATTTCTGAGATTCCTACTGCCCATTTCAAAAAGCAAAGCATAATCAGCTTCATTTTCTATGTAGGCAATATTAAATGGCAAATTTATGCTGTCTTCAGTAAAACTTTTACTAATATACAAACAGGCCTTTATAGCTCCTAGGGTGTCTTTTAACATCAGGCAAAGTCTTGATGCTAAAACATAAAGCATGGACTCATATAAAGCTCCTGAAAAATTATGATTCGAAACTAGTGGTCCGGCTAAGCCTATATGGTCAGCAACTACTAAGTAATCCCCTTGAGGGAGGTAAGATAGAAAGAGATATTTCATCATCTGCAAAGGATGGTTATTAAATTATTCTGAATTGTATAATCAAAAATATTTAGAGGTAGTTTTTTTTTTTCAAAAATACATGTATGAACATGCTTAATTGTTTCTAGGTGACCAAAATTGCTAAAGTTTATTTTCTACTTCTTAGACATGCTAATGGTCAAAGCAAAACCCTGAAGAATGTCCTTCTTTAGAGACACATTATTATTGTTGTGTGGGTGGAGCCCAAAGTCCTCAGCAGTGAGACCCAAAGGAATGATGAGGGGAGCGGGTGCTGGCCCAGGGAGAACACGCCTCGCCTGGCCTCCTCGCACGCGGGCAGGCAGTCTGCAGAGTATTTAGCTGCCCAACACTGCTGCTGGACCACACTCCTCTAGAAGCTGTGCGTTGGTAAGATATGCTTCTCAGAGCATCCCAATCTCAAATTTTATTGGTCTCATTAGTAATTAATGAAGGCTTTACAAATCAAGTCATGGCACACATGCAGTCAACTTATGCCCTATGTTGTTTCCAGATCACAGTACTTGTTGTGATTTACAAGAAGAAGTGAGGACAGAAAAATATGCGCTACAGTGTGCAGCATCTGTGAAAAAAATCAGTGTCCATCTTTCAACTGTGTCACACCAGGCCTCCTATTAACACACAGAAAAAGATTTAGGCAGAAACAGTGTCTGTCATTAATGTTGTACACCAACTTTTGATTTTTGGAAACCAGAGTGTGGAGCTGCATTCAAATAGGATGGGAGTGTTTCCTTGTGGACATTTAGGTTCCCACCATACCCCACAGGGAACTGACTTCTCCAGATGGACATTGCAGATGGCTTGGGGACCCAGGATCCCCTTTCCCTCACCCTTTCTACTGTTTTAATTGCTCAATCTGCTTTTCTCCAGAAATCTGAGAAACCAAGAAGAGGACTGAATATACCTAAGTTAGGATAAATGCTGCCTTCTGCTGTTTATATCCATAGCCTCCTATATTACTTGAGGGAAATGTAACTGTTTATCCATCCTACTCTCCTTACTCAGAGCACAGGAGGGCGTGTCACTTTTGGAATCAGATGGATTTGGGTTCAATTCTTGCACTTGCCCCTTAATTACTTGAGCAGGTTACGTAGTAATGCTTCAGAGCCTTGCTATATTCTCTGCAAAATAGGAACAGTACTTCTTCCAGCACAGGGTCATTAAAAGGTTGACATGAAATAAATTGTTCAAAGCACGTTGTTCAGAGCGTGGCACATGGCGGACCTCCACGGAGGGTCAAAGGCTCTGTGAAATCAACGAGTAAATAGAAGCTTGGGGAAGCCATGGATTATTCTCAGAATGGGTCAGGCTGTGTATTGCTTGCTCTTCTTTCTCATCCTCCCTCTCCAGAGAAAGCCCAAGCCCCTGTTATCCTGCCAACCAAGGAGAGAGAGAGATTCCCCCAGAGCCCAGGAATGCGCTGGGATGGAGTTCCTACGGAAGTGTGGTTCATTGCCTTGAGACTGGTGTCTTCTCCTAGCCACATGGCTGTGAAGTGAGGTGGCCACCATGACTCCCATGATGTGGGCCACGTTCTGTGGACAGTGTCATGGTCCCACAAGTGTCTGGTCCCGAGACATGGTCACACCAACCACTCTCACCAAAGTCCAGCACATGAGCCAAGAGTCCAACTGCTTTATGCTGTAGCAGACTGCCTTAGTTACTTTTCACTCATTGCCCAGACAAAATACCTGATGCCCAAAATTAGGGAAGGAAAGGTTTATTTCTTACAGCTTCAGTTCATACTCAGTTGGCTCCAAGGCAGCATGGCATGGTGGGGCTGCCATTCATGGCTGCTGCAACACCAAAGTGCGCTGGTGAGAGAGAGAGAGAGGGTGGAAATGAGAAAGAGGAAGACCCGCCTCCTTTACACTGTATATCAGCTCCACCTCTGGGCAGATGCAGCACTCACATCACCAATCCCAGTGGTAGACAACAAACCAATCACAAACGCCAGACTCAGCCCCATCCAAAGTATATGAGAACTCAGGGGGACATAGTATCACACAATACACAGACATTCCTTCCACTTCAACCCCACCCTTCCCCATGTCAGGGAACACTATGAACAATGGGGGACCATCACAATCACCTCAGAATCATCATTTATTGCAAGCACTCTTCCCTGAGAATGAATATTATCTTCATCTTAAGTTTTTGAGTTTCTCCCTCAGCTGGACCTGAGACCATGATCTATTTTGGAATAAAAGCACAGAGGCTGGAAACAGGAAGCAAGGGAAGAAGATCTAAGGGCATGTTTGGGGGCTGCTTAGTGTTGTAGACTACCAGGGCTCAATCCCACTACAGAGTCTCTGCACAGAAAGTGCTTCAGTGCTGTCTGCCCCACATCTAGCTGTGTCCATTTCCCAGCATTTCTCTAGCACTTGGCCTTACGTTACCCCGGCTGTTACTAGTTCCAGTTTCTAGGATTATGCAGAAGCCAGTGGGCTGAGGGGGCTCTGGTTTGCATCCCTCAGGCAGGGGCACCCGAGACCTAGAGCAGACACAGTGGGTGCTTGGTGGACTCAGTGGAGATGCCATGAGCTACCCCTCACGTGACTGGGCAGCTACAGTAATGGCCAGACTGAAAAGGTGATCTGAGAGGGTGGAACACAGGACACAGGGCATGTCCCACTGGGCCTTTACCCTTACAGCAGTCCCACAAGCTAATGATACCAGTGCACTTCCTCAGTGCAGTAACTGTAGCCCAGAGCAGTGAACTAACTTACTCATGGCTGAGCAGGGCTGGAGTGTAAACACAGGCTGGGGCTGACTTTAAAGCATGCAGCAGGCTCCTGTGCTATAGTACCAGATTAGACCTGCTCTTTGTCCCTCTAAATGCCCTCTCCAGACTTCACTGCCCTGGAAAGATGACCCGCAGAGAATTCATAGTCCTCGCTTCTCCACTGGCTTCTGATTGGTGGACACAGAGAAGCACCAGCACGTGATCAAAGAGGGAGGAGGGCATGACTGAGTAGTTAGTTCTTTGACTCCTGGCTGCCAGGTTTTCCTGGATGACTTAATCCCCAGGTGGAAGATAGTGTTGCGATTCTCCCCAGGACATCTCCTTCCACATTTCTTTTCTGTATTATGACTGCTGCTCTTCCTTCTCTCCTCAGTGCTGGGAAGGGAGTCAGTGTTATTAGTCTCTTGTGATTGCCTTCCGCCCTGCCTATGCCTTGGTGCACGGTCCCTTCACAGAACTTCTTACAGTCCAGTTTGAGTGTGCTGTACCTTGCTGGGCCCCTGAGGGATACAGCTGCCGCCGAGCTATGTATGGAGAAGTGCGGAGTCTAGGGATGAGGATGCAGCTCAGAGACAGTACGGTTAGCAAGCATGGGCAAGGGGACTCTGGTTTCCATTCCCAGCACCGCAAGAGCAAAACCCAACAGACTCTAACATGGGTGCGGGGGTCTCTGGTTAGATCTGCCCCAGTGTCTCTGACCCACACCTGGGAGTGGTCTCTGCAATGGCCAAAGGCGGACCCTGCACTAGGCCCAGCCTCTCTATGTACAGAGCTATGCTGAGAACACTGGTGCATTACTGCTCACCGTGTCGCCTTATCTCTGCTCCATGTAGGTGAACGTTTTCCATCTTAATAATTTAACAATAATAGCTTAACCTTTGACTATGCTTTGCTTTGATGTCTAAGCTATTTCTGCCTTCTTTAGCTGGGGTGACATCTATTCTTTGAGATGCTGTTGCATGTAGCTAATCTCTTTAGTTCTGGATGGATTTTGCCCATTTTACTCATGGGGGATCAGCACATTTTCCAGTACTCCGATGCGGGGGAAGAGCCTTCTCTCAATCCAATTCATCAGGTAGTAATCGTGGTGCACCACATTTCCTCGTCTGTAGCAGACTCCCTGGGAGAAGGAGGGGAGAGGTGTGCCTCAGCCTCCTCCCTGCAAACTCAAGCTCCACTTTTATGCCACTCGACGCCTCTCCTCTCTCTCCTCTCTCTCCTCTCTCTCCTCTCCTCTCCTCTCCTCTCTCTCCTCTCTCTCCTCTCCTCTCCTCTCCTCTCCTCTCCTCT
>RJWM01043904.1:0-13548 GCA_004363535.1 Dasyprocta punctata | reverse complement strand
TTGTTCCTTATTCACAGTTATAATACTTTGTACATGGAATTAAATTTAGGTTCTTATGTGCACAAAGCCTCTCTTTGATGCTGTTCTTATTATAACAGCTGGCTTTTTATGCCCTGCACAGATATTTTAAAAATAAGAACTACTTATAATAATGGAAAAAATACCACTACTGGATATGGAGGTTCTAAATGTCTTTGAGAAAGAAAATCTAAATCATATTAGGTTCTTTCTCTGGTCCTGTGTACAGAATTTTAGATACTTCTATTTAAATTTATTTCTATTTCTGTTTTCTCACACAGTGAAACATGTAGAGTTAGAGTCTGATAAGTACTGATATTAAATGAATGCACCCTATGAATTACTTGCTGTAATACAATTCATAGTTCGTTCCAACCTTAAGAGAGGGCATATTCAAAAGCCCTGCTTTGATTGACACCAACTGTTAATAAGCATAGATATTTTATAAAAACTCAAACTAATGACTTGATTTAAGCATTAAAGTTGGCAGAATATTTTAAAGACTCATAAATCTTCAATAACAATGTAAATCTACCTGCTTGCATCATCTTAGTTCAATCAAAAATAATTAAAACAGCATCTCCTGTGGTTGCTTCACATAATGAATTAGGGAGGTAAGGCAGCAGATCTAGAGTAACTGATTAACAGCCAGGTGTTCCATGGTTTGATGTCGATTCCTGGACCACAGGACTCAGTAGATATTAAATAGACATGGCTGAGCATTCCGAGAGCATGCGTGAGGAGGCCCAGCACTGGCCATATCATCATCTTATGTGATCCTTTCCTTCTCCTGTCTGTCCTCTGTGGTGATTCTGGAGGCTCTGAATTGCAGAGGTTTTCTCTACAAGGCAGAGGATTGTAAGCAGCACTTGCTATTGTATAACACCACTGAGACTGACATTGGTTGGTCCCATGTCACTCCTAACCTCTCTTGACTAACACATGCCACATCTGGACAGATCAGCACATATGGACAGGTCAGGTGAGCTGCCTGGGTCAGCACAGTAGACAGTTTTTGCATGAGTATCTGTCTTCTTCACAAGGCTTCAAGCACCACGACTGCAACCTGTCATTGCTCCCAAGGGGAGGCGACCATCTCAAGTATAGCAAGGCATCTGCTTTGCAGATTCTACTCTGACCCAGCTCCTAGGGGCATGCCTGGCAGGCTGCAAGAACGGGGTCGGGGGGGCAGTTCACGTGCCAAGTACTCTTCTTTGGTCCGCCAGACCTACAGTTGTCTCACTCTCCCTGCTCTCAAACACATGAGCTCCTCTGCTCCACTTCTAGTGGGATGGATACAGTGGAGGGGACTTCAGGAAGTCAGAGTGAAAAGGAATCAGAAAGGAGGCAAGGTGTGGACTCTGTGTCCCCCCTCACTATCTGCCCATGGTCAGGGCAGTGGCCACCCCAGGTGACCCCATCTTCCACAGCCCCAGCTCTGGACACCTCCAGTAGCTCTCTGCCTGCCTCTTCTACTATCTCCTGTTGGTTCTGTAAACCTGATCCATGCCACCAACAAAACCTACAGAGTGATCTGTTTCCTAGCAGAGCTGATGGAAGCTACGTATAATTCAAAAGGCTACACTTGTCTCAATGGAAACTTCCTTAAGAGGCCGTAACTAAAGGCCACCACACTACCAAAGGAAGCACAACTAAACACACCGACGGCGGTGTTGTTCTGGAGCGATGCAGCCTGGCTACTTGAAGGCTGCCAGAAACCTCCTGGCACTTCAGGGCTCTAGGGAGTGACTCAGCAGCTCTCAGAGCTGTAGGGTAAAAGGAGCCAGCTGGAGAGCACTTGTCTGCAGAAGGTTCAAAGGCAGACCGAGGCTGGAGCAGGGTACTTTGTATAGCTCAGAAATTGCTAAACAGTTATTAGCTGCCAATCCATTTAAGCCCACTGGGATAACTTCTGGGGATACTCGGAAATATGGGAAAGGATTTGAAGCTGCACTGGATGCCACTATAGGAAGGAGAGAGATGAGCCAGAGAATTAGAATCTGGTGTTGTTGTTGTTGTTGTTATCACTTAAGTGATTCTAACCTGGACTGACCCAGGAAAATAATCCTTAGTAGGAGGAGATGGTGTGAGAAAAGTCCCTGAAGACAAACATAACCTTGGTGGAATGAATTTTAGTTCACTGGTCAAATACTGAATGCGTGCACACTGTGTGTTTGTGTGCGTGCATGTGGTGCAAATGTAAATCATTTCAAATGTGCTGTTCAAAATCCATAAGAAACTTGAGTCCATGAGAAAACTAAGGCAACAACGTGAGACAAAAAAGAGTGAGTCAAAAAAATGTAAGCAAACTTGGCCATTTGTTCCTGCCAGCAATTCACAAACATCAATGCCAGATGGACACGGAAACCTTAGACATTAACTTATTCTGCCCCTTGGTGCCTCTTCCTTATCTTCAGAATTGTCTTTTATTTAATGGACAGGCATAGCCAATATTAATATTGGCCACACAATTGTTTTTACACAAAGCAGCCCCAGGAACACTTGATCGGCAAGGGCAGATTAGAAAATGAGCTTGCTGCTCAGTTGGCTCTAATCTTTGCCGCCACTCAGCCCTCCCATGTGGCGACAGGTTTGTCAACTGCTCAGTGCAGTGTGTGGAGCTGCCACGAAACTGGCAGGATTGGACACTCTGTTCTATACCTGCACACAATCCTTTTTCTTTCAATTTCCAAAGAAATGGGTGTCTCGCACATTTAACAGTACAGGTTGGGACCACTGAAGACATTTATTTATGGCTATGAAAGGAAGGGATGGAAATAGTTTCCATCATCTTCTCATGACTGTCACTGTTTATCGCTTATACTTTCTTGACTTTTCTCAGAAAAACACCTTCTAGCATTTTCTGGTTTTTTTTTTCTAGAAAGCATTTTGTGCTTTTCTTTTTTTCTGATAAAGCACAGTTTATAATGAGGAGAAAACTTTATTTACAAGTCAAATGTTTATATTGAAATAGCTACACCAAATTAAGTATAACTTAATATAAAGATGTTCAAATGAAAATATTTATTTTAGAGTTATGTTATAGACTCATTGTGCCTTAATTGAGTAAATTGTGTTTCAAAAAACTTGCTAGCTCAGCAGGACTTTATTTCTATACCAAGTTTCAGCAGTTCTAGCAAAGACTCTGTAAAACTTAGCTGTAGAGCTGAGTAATAACTTTGTTGGATTTGTTTTCAAGTTTCAATAGAGGAATAATGACCGTCCACTGATAATCATTCTACCAAGTCATATAATTATTAGTCTTGGGGTCATTTTATGATAACCTTTTCCAACTAGTTTTTATCTTTATGTGGATCACAAGACAAGGATCAAAAAAGAAATGAATGAAAGTGAAAGCATGCACAGTTAAATATGTGCTAAAAAAATTCAAAATAGATAAAATTTCTATCTCTTTCTCTTTTGAACATTTCAAGTGTATTTCCTAGCAAACCAACAAAGACATCAATTACAGAGAAAATGAGAAATCAATGTTCATTGCTAAGATTCTGTATAACTGCACTGGGTAAATGTAAGTAAAGCCTCATTTTAACAAGCCTAAAAAACAAAATTCAACTTTGAAAATCTGTCCCATCTCTCAGCTAATAATTCATTAGCTAATTGCTTAACTAATAAAAGAATTAATATGTTTCAGACAGATGTGCAAAACACACACGCACATTTCTTCTTATTTTTGCTAAGTGCTGATCCATGTTACTTACCAATGAAGATCACTGGTGCTTCACTAAGCCTGAGTACGCAGAGTTTAAACTTGAACTCTTTTGCCATACTAAGTATGCTCACAAATTAAAATATTATAATACCGAATGTGTGCTGGTGATATTTTGGCATGATAAATACAGTTTTATTGTTTTACACACTTCTGTAGAGATTCTAGCTAGGTGGTAACAGAAAATAGTCAGTACAGGATGCTACTAAATCCAGAAATTGCTGCTGAAGAGAGTCAATAATGGCCTCTGCCTGCTGGCCCCCACTATTGGAAGACTTGCTTCCTATGGGCAGCCAGTGTGAGCAGGGACACACAGCCAGGTAAGTCCTAAGCACCTGCAGGCCATCATTAGAGACCCTTGCTTCCTTCGGGCAGCCATTGCCCACTGGGAGAGCCAGACAAACATGCGCCATGTGCCTGCCACCATTGGGGGACTCCCCGTGTAGACACAAATTGAGAGAAGCACCCCCACCACCATGCAACCCTGGCCATTGGGGAAGCCCCAGTGTAGCTTCAGGGGTCTGGAGAAGTCCATCCCACACCTTGTTACCTCCCTGGGAACCTGGGGTCCAGAGAAATCCAGGTGCCTGACCAATTCCCTTACACACTGGAAGGGCAGCCAATGTGGAAAGTGCCTGGGATCCAACAACCAGATTGTTGGGAGGATCCCAGAAGAATGTCAAGATGAAGGACCAAAAGGCAATCTCAGACCTCCAACCCACACAGAACAAGTATGGGAGATATGGAAGAAAATGGAAGTCACACACCTGAAATCTCTGAGAGTATAACAACTAAAGTAAAGAAACAACTTTAAAAGACTGTAAAAGTAATCAGATCAAAAATAATGTCTCAGGTAAAAGAAGAAATCACAAACATGATGAAGGAATTGCTGAGCTTATCTAAAGAAAACATAGATTAAAAAAGGGCAGCATAGGAAAATGATGGAAACCTTCAATGAACAATATAGAAAGGAATTACAATGCATGAAACAGATTCAAAGAGATATCCAGGAAATTAAAAAATCGATTGAAAGTTGGCAAAACAGCTTGAAAGAGACTGAAGATAGACTTTCAGACCTTGAAGGCAGGACTGCAGCTAGCAATTGTGAAAGGAAAGATCTCTTAAAAATAACAAGGAACGAGGAAATAATTCAATGGCTGCAAGACAACACAAAGAAAAATAATTTAAGAGTGATAGGTATTAGAGAAGAAGTAGGGGTCAACACAAATGAAATAAAAAGGCCATTTGCAGAAATACTAGCAGAAAACATCCCAAACATGGGAAAAGGATCTGGCATGCAGATAAACAAGGCATGCAGAACTCCAACTAGCCATAACCAAAGTAAATCTACACTCAGACATATAATAATCAAGAGTTCACAAATTCAGCACAAGAACAGAATATTGCAAGCTGTTAGAAAAAAGAAACAGATCACCTATAAAGGAAAACCAATCAGAATCACAGCAGACTTGTCAACACAAACCATCAAGTCAAGAAGAGCTTGGAGTGAAGTGCTTTAAATCCTGAAAGAAAACAACTTCCAACCCAGATTGATGTACTCTGCAAAACTATCTTTCAAAACTGATGGGAAAATAAGATACTTCCACAATAAAGAACAACTGAAGGAATTCATGACCACCAAACCAACCCTATAGAGAGTGCTGAAGGATATTCTGGAGAGAGATAAAGATGACCATTGTTCCAGGAATAGCAGCAGAGGAGGATTGCCAAACAGGACAGGGAACTGAATGAAGGGGAAAAGTGGAGGGGCAACAGCAGGAGGATAGCATGCCAGAGACAAGCCAATGTATGCTGATTGTAACCACTAATGTAAACAGCTTCAATTCACCAATAAAAAGAAATACAGGGAGAATGGATCAAGAAACAAGATCCATTAAATACTGTATACAAGAAACACATTTAACTCAAAAGGAAATTCACAGACTGAAAACCAAAGGGGAGAAAACAATTGTTTCACATGACAGGAGACCAGAAAAAAGAAGGTAATTTGCCCGTCAACTGCAGAATGGATAAGAAAGATATGCCGTTCTCATACCATGGAAAGCTACCCAGGTATAAAGTATGATAACGCTGAGGCTCTTATAGGTAAATGGATGCAACTGGAGATCATGTTCATGGGCGAAACCACTTGAACTCATACAGGGGAACCCTAGCACAAAAAACAGGAGTTAGTGGGGTCCAAAAAACACAATAGTTATTATGAAAGTGATAGGGGAGGAAACACCTAGAAGGGGAAGGTGCTAACCACTATTAATTTTCTTATTGTCTTGTCTTGAACTCTTGTATCATTCTCATAATTTTGTTTCCATAATTTTGGTTTTGTTCTATTTTGTTTTGTTAGATTTTACTGTGTCTGATGGTATGGGCAGCTATTTTGAAAATAATGGGATGTATTATGATAACCATTGTTGGTTTCCTATTATCTTGTTTTGACGTCCCATGAGACTTTCATTTTTTTGTTCAATTGGTTTTATTGGGGCTTTTTTGTTTGATTTTATTATATGTGATGGTATGAACAGCTATTTTGAAGAAAACAAGACATTATTGCTTTTATTCTTTTCTTTTGATTGGTTTTATTCTATTGTGTTTTATTTGATTTTATTACATATGAAGGTATAGACAGCCATTTTGAAGAAAACAAGAGACATTATGGTAACCATTGTTCATTTCCTATTATCTTTTTTTTGAAATCTTGTAATGCTTTCATTCTTTTGTTTTGATTGGCTTTAGTCTGTTTTCTATTATTTGATTTCATTATGTGTGAAGGTATAGATTGCTATTTTGAAGAAAACCAGAGACATCATGGTGGCCACCGTTGATTTCCTATGGTCTTGTTTTGAATGCCTGTAATGCTTTCATTCTTTTGCTTTGATTGGTTTTATACTATTTTATTCAGTTGATTTTATTGTGTGTGAAGATACGGACAACTATTTTGAAGAAAACAAGAGACATTATGGTAGCCACTGTTGATTTCCTGTTGTCATGTTTTGAAGTCCTGTGTTGTTTACATTGTTCTGTTCTGGTTTGCTTTGTTCTGTTCTGTTTTGTTTGTTTGTTTTCTTCTCTTTAAAATAAAAAAAGAGTCAAGGGTGCTGAATGTGTGTTCCAGGTTATTTTGTAATTATTAGAGAAGAAGGCAAATTTCATCACAAATCAACTTTAGTGTCATCACTAGAAACAGAGTCATAAATGAGTAGAGGCTAACTCCAAATTTGTTTGTATCATTTTTACTAGGTACCATATCTTCCATTCTTCTTAAACCTAGATCACTTCCTGAGTCGTTCCCAGCAGACACAACTTATTTTAATCCATATGCCTGAGGGTTTCTGTTAATTTCCAGGAAAATATGTCCTGATGGCTCCTTCATTTTACACAGATGCATGCCTTTAAATACACACATAGAGCCAGCAGTACCTTGACTATTCCATTGAATAGAGGATTGTGTCAAGAAGTATATGGAAGAGGTAAACTAACACAAATCCACATGGAGGACTACTAAAGTGAGTGCCACAACAATTAAAAATAATTCTTTAAGAGAAGTCTAAAACCCTAATGCCAAGGTTGATAACTCCTAATTAATTTTCAAGGAAGAAAACAACAGGAAAAAGTAACACACAGCAATGTAATACAAAGTAACATTATCCCATTATAATTACATTCTGTGGAGAAATGGAAGTAAAAAACTAGGCTTATGATTTATAATTTTCTACATAATGCAAAATAGATTCTAGAAACACTTTCAATCCATTTTGAGATAAAATAAACATGAAAATGTGTAATTTTGCTGAAATAAATGTGGACTAAGGTAGTGTAGAAAGGAAAGAAAAAAGTACAACCTAAAATAAAATATAATATTATCTGAAAAGCAACGTAAAGAACTGGGACTAGCAGGGAAAAGAAAAAGACAGAGGATAAAGGAAACTTGGGTATGAATCCTGTCTTTTAATACCCAGTCCAGGCTATGAATGAGTCACCTAATCCCTCTATAGCAAGGTAGAATTTGATGTTTCCAATCCCTTTATCCCAAATATTCTGAGAACATTGGAATTTCATGATGGAAAGCTGAAATAGAAGCATCACTTATGTCTTGCCTAAGCATTAGAATGTACACACACACACACACACACACACACCTACTCAGTTTTGACTTGCCAGTTTCTGGTGCCAAATATTATCACTAAAGAGGAACCATTTAAAAGGATAGAGAGTAATTAAATAGTAGATGCTATGTAGTCAGGTAAAGTTCAACAATACAGAGAGATCAAACCAACAAAAGCAGAGACAGAGGCCACTGACTGTCTGTGAGTGTTGCCCAGACACTGGCTACAGAGGAATCATTGTGTCTCATGGCCAGAGCTCAGAGCATTTATCAACTCTGGCTGGAGACAAGGCCTAGGTGACTTAGGTGGGTGCATCCTTTATAGTAATCCTAAAGGACAGGTTTACTGCTATGTTCAGAACCAAGTACAGGATTAGCTAACATCGAGGTATGGAAATGGTCTATGAGAAGTGGTCATGAGAAAAACAACAGGGAAAGGTGTAGCGTGTTGGGGAGCCAGCTGGAAGTGTTCCTTTCGGTTCCATCACCTCAGCCCTTGCATCAGCCACATGTGCTCCTATTCCAGGTTCCATCCTTTGGTCTACGTGCATCTACTTCCTGTCTGTCTTTGGTTGCTTCCTTCTTAAAGGGGACCTCATAACCCTGCTTTATCATCTAGACTGGCACAGTCAATGACGAGGATACACGGAAATCTACTTGTGTGAGGAGAGACTTTTACAAAGCACCAGAGTAGGAGAAAAGGTTCAAGTAAAATAGCCAAACAACAGCTTAGATTTGGATATGGATGATTTTTATTCAAAGGACCAGAGAATAAGATAGTATAGAATAATTAGCCTGTAGACCAAGAGTCAAAGAGCTGATGTTTATTAAAGAAACCTAAAGAACATTCAATAAAACTTCTTGGAAGCCTTGGAAGCATGAACAAAGATATGTTCTATAAGTAACTAGGGGCAAAAAATAGCAAGAAAAAAAACCCCAGATCAAATGTCAATAAGAACAGACAGAAATTGGTTACAATGATTAAAAACTTCAAGGAAATAATAAAATGTAATAGGCAGATAAAAATTCACATTGGAATAAGCAACTGTTAGTCACATGGACAAAGTGTATATGCTAAAGGTATTAATGGTAAACTACAGGAAATTGTTATTCATTTAGAAAACAGTAAAATTAATTTTAAGAATTCCAATATATTCTAGAAAAATAATGAAACAAAAAGTGAAGAAATATCCTAAAATAATGCAGTAGAAAAGTTATTTAATGTAAAAGATTTGGGGAAAAAAAGTCCTCAGTTGTCTCTTCTTTCCCTCATTCATAGTATTATAGATAGCTAAGTTAAATAGAAATATTATAGGGCTAAATCCTCCAGAGCCAAGACAGAAAGTGAAATCACATCACAACTGTGGCCAGAGATACATTGGTTAGAGGCCAGCAAAAGGACGAGGCCTACATAATGCCCACAGGGTGAGACAAGTGATAACACCAGGGGTAGATAGACACTGGTCACCTCAGTGTGCAACCAAGACCCCAAATCCGTCACCTACCCGAGAAGTTCTTTGTTCTTTCCATGCCCGGTCACTATGCAACTTGTTTCCCCATTGGTTCAATATTACCTAAGCAGCTGCACTTGAAATCTTACCGGTTGACCAAACTGTAACTCACATTGTGCCCACGTGGTCATGCTCTATAAAAGCTTCCCCTGAAAAATGGGGTCCTTGGGCAACCCACTTTCTGGGTGTTCTCTCCTGTCCCTCTCAAGCAGGAGCTTTCCACTCCTACTAAATGTTTCCTACTGTTAACCTCCATTGTTCCTAGAATTCATTTTTCAGTTTTAGAGAACATGAACTCAGCATCATCAGACATCTAGCAGGTTGGTAGTTATATTTCGCTTATAGCATATCTGGGGGTTCTAATGTCATCCCTGTATCATTTCTATCTGCCATATGTCAGATATGCATTCCTCCCCTTAAGAGGTGGAGTCTATTTCCCTATCCCTTGAATTTGGTTTGCTCCCAATGTGTTAGCAGTAGCTATGTTACAGTTCCAAACCTCTTGGAATGCTGCAACTCGAGCAAGCCAAGCTGATGTGCTGAAGGAGAAAGAGCCCAGTTGCGTGGCATGAGCCAGCACATCAGTGCCTGCCCGACATGTAAGAGACCACACCATGATCAGCAGAAGTGCTCCCCTACCCACAGAGGACAACAACGCATTACTGCTATAATTGAGTGTTGGAGCCTTTTTGTTATGCATCATTCACTAGCTATCTCATGTAAACAGGAGGAAAAAATTGTACCATATAGGTATGTGTCCACACACACTCACACACATACACACAGTATTTCCAAAAATAAAAAAAAGGTTAAATATTTGAAATGTGGTTAAAGGAAATAAATAAAACTTTTAATGCTCCAGCAGACAGTTGGGCAAAAGACCTCTTCAGACAATTCATGAAAGAAATACAAGTGACTAAATAAACATCACAAGATACTCAACTCCACTCATGAAAGAAACAATCATTAAAGCAATGAAATGTCAGCTTTCCTACGTAGTTAGCTGAAAACAAAACTTCACAACTCATGAGGCTGAATGGCGAGTTTGGCATTAGAAGACAGTCATTTGCATGGAGTCCTGGTGAAAATATGAAGTGTACTTCTCATAAGCAACCTGGGAATACTGATCAAGCCTTAAAACCTCAGGCTTCTGTTGTATGTCTGAATAGGCTGTATTCCATAGCACAGCTCTTAAAAAAAAAAAGGTATCAAAAATGCTCATGCTTCTTTACCTTCCAATTTTACTTCTCAGACCTTATACGTTAAAATTACACAACTACAACACCAGTTCATACAATGAACACTTACCAACATGTCTCAGTATAGAAAAAACACAAAATCATGCTAAGTAGTCACCGTACCTACAAAACTATTTCTCTCTTACACACATGCTCATATCCACAAGCACACACAGATTTTAAATTCCCTACACTAAAATGTACATTAATATTATACATAAAAAATAAATTTATTTTTAAAAGATTAGTTATGCCTTAAATTAGCCTTAGAGTCCAGTGCATTTTATAAACTTCTTGTCAACGCCTGCACAGTTGCATGGCGTATAGACGTAACAGCCGTGGTCTATTACCAACTCCCAAGAGACTCTATGGATGCAGACTGACACTGTTAAATGCTGAAGTGATCATAAATAAACAGGCTGAGATTCACAAGAAGCTGCTGCCAGGTCATTTACTGAGGTGAAACCACAATGCAACCCAGAGGCTGAGAACAGGTACATCTGAAATGGATCTAGGAGTTAGTGAACCTAAAACTGAACATGAATTGGAAAGCTGGTGTAAAAGAAATCAAGTACATTACTGAAACCTAAATGGAAGAATTAAATATCATATTGATTCTCTTCCTCTTATTGGCCAGGTATGGTCTCTTTGTGAGTATCATTTACATTTTTACATCCACAAATTAATAAAGGTTTAAATGAAAAAATATTACATACAATAACATCTCTTAAGAAATGAGATCAAAGGGAAAACACTTGAAAAGATTAAAAAGCCTTGGGATAGAAAAAAACATAATTAATCTTGAAATGGCCAGGTGGTCTCCACGTTCACTGAGAAAATACTCAAAAAAGTATGAGTCACACTACATACTACATATATAGTTACAGCCACATTTTCATTTGGAACGAGTTCCATGGCACAGTGAGGTGGAAAAGACATCAAAATACATCAGGAGAGAAGAAAGGAAAAGAGGGGAGAGGGGAGAGGGGAGAGAAGTAGAGGGAGGGAGAGAGTCCAAAACTACTTGAAACCACAGACTCTACTGAAAGCATATGGTGAAGGCAGACCTGGGTTCTAATCCTAGCCAGACTCTTCTCTTACAATGACCCAGCACCTCAGGCATAAAATGAGGATGAAGATAAACAAAATGTGCCCTTTACAAATAGTACTTAGACAACATAAATATCTAAATGATGTCCCAGAACACAAAAACTAAGCAAATAGGACAGGAAAATAAATGATGGTGTAACTGAAGAAAATGAGAAATAAGCATTCAGAGTGAACACTAGTATCAGAATAAGCCTGATAAATAGCAAATAAATACGAGGTTAGTAGATCTCAATGATAAAAATGCTTCCAGCATCTAAATGGGATAAAAAAGATCTCAATTATAAAAATGTTTCCAGCATATAAATGGGATAAAAAAGAATTATCTTGAAGGGAAAGATGTCAGCAGACCTTGAGCTTCTACCAAGTGACACTAAGTCTTAGGACAACAGAAGCCAGCAGTGTCCTCAGGCAGAGTCAAGAGAACACACTGCAGCAAAATGACCAGCAGACACTGCTGAATGCACTTAAACAAGGAAGGAAAATTAAAACAGCTGTGAGAACTGGGGTTGTAGAATAAAACAGAAACAGTAAACATTATGACAAATGCAGAAACTTCAGGGTAACTAACAAAACTTGGGGATTGCACAAGAAGAGACGTGGAGACGTGATATAGTACACTGACTCATCCTACAGAGCCAAGGGGAAACATAAGATTCAAATCTGATGAAGAAAGAGCAAAACAAATTTAAGTATATTCAAAATGTGAAAGGAGAGCACTTGCCTACTATGTGCAAGGCTCTGGGTGCGATCATATCATAGTTTATGTGTAGATGCCCCGCTAAAGCCTCGGCGATCAAGGATTGGACCTTTGGAGGTGATTTTGGAGTCTTATAGCTGACTTGCTATTAAGAAGTAGGGCCTGCTGGAAAGAAACAGGTCACCGTGAGTGTGACCCGGAAGAGTATATCTCTACTTCCTGTCTCTCCAGCTGTGGGCAGGTCTCCTTCACTATGCTCGGGCCTCTGCCATGCTATCCTGCCTCAATGCCAACCAACTCTGGACTGAAGTGTGACACAAAATAAACCTTTCCTTCTTTTAACTATAGGTGTCAGGTACTGCATCTCAGTGATGAAGGAAGTGACTAAGACAATATATAATCGCTTCTTAGCTTTTTGGCTAAGAGCAAGTATAATATTAAACAGCAGAGGAGCTAAAATATATATAATATATTCAATTCAAATTAGGTGCCAAAAAGAAGGCATAAAGGGATAAAAGGCAGAAATAAGTGGAAAAATACTTATTTCATCATGTCTCAAGGTCCATACTTAATAATATTTAAAGAAATATAATTAAACATATTTAGAAGCTATAGTAATAAAGGTTATCACTAAAAGACCCACAACATAACAAAGCCTTTCCACATAACAGAAAAAATACATAAAAAAATCTAGACCATATAATAAAAAATTTAAAAATGAAACAAAAAATACTATAAAATGCAATTATAGAATTAAGACAATATACCTATCATATAAATAAACAAATTTCCATCATGCAAAAAAAAAAAAAAGACCCCAGAATTACCCCTTAAGGGGGAAAAAATTTGGCATCCTTGTTACATGTAAAAGCATTTAAAAGGATGTGACTCATAAATGTTGAGAATAAAATCTTGGGCAAAACCATACCAGACAAGTACCAATCAGGTATCAGGTACACTGACCTTAGTATCACACACACTGAATTCAAAGCAAACCTCATCCAATCAGAAAAAGCTATTACTAAACTGTAGCATGCAATTGACAACTAACATTTAATGATTATAAATACCATATCAATATTTACATAGCAAAACCTTTCTGAAGTGCAAAGATGCAAGCAATGCAC
>RJWM01043903.1:0-13532 GCA_004363535.1 Dasyprocta punctata | reverse complement strand
TATAAAAGGTCTGAGGAGCTCTTGACTCCTTGAAGAGAGTCAGTAACACATTTAGACTATTTAGCTATGAATCAGGACATCTCAGTTTAAGGCCACAAATATTTACAATTGGGCCCAAGGCTCTACACTAAAGAGGAAGATGAGTTACTGCTCAAAGATAAATGATCAGAAGTAATCCTTTGAATCGGAGCAAGAAGCACTACCTTGATTCAAGCATAAGTCTGTTAACAAGTGTAAACATGCTGAATTTCTACAAGAATGTTTGGGTTTTATGTCAGGGATCCAGGATTAGTCAACTCTCAGAGATTCAGAGGTAAATCTAACTCTGATTGGTGCTAAGCTTTCACCTTGATTCTTGAGTTCACAAAATCTTTGGTGTCAACTTCATCTGTCCATTGTCAAAATATTGACTTTAGAAAATAGAGCTCAGAAGAAAAGTAAAGGGTTAAATTTAGTAAAATCTTTTTTGATCTTTTAAGGTCAGAGCCAGTTTGACTGGATATTACACATTTTAAAAAGAAATTATTTTGTAAATATATGTTAATTGTCTATTAGACACTCTGGTAGGTGTTTCAGTGACTCAGTGAATTCTAGAATGAATCAGGACATAACAAAATGACTCAAGTTGGTGAAGTTGGTTAGTGAGGTCACTGCCACGGTTGTTTCACTAAGCTTTGCTGATTCCTTTTGTTCGTAGACATGCTGCAGTCTCATGGGCAGTCAATACCATTCTTCTTATCTGCTTCTATTAATACTTTCCCCACTCATGCACTACTTCCCCAGCCACCTTCTTTTCCTGCTCTAGGATCCTGAAATTACGAGATGCCAGGTGGTACTAGACATGAGGTAATTCATTCTGGTAGGTGATGACACCTCTCCCTCTCCCCTCCTCTGTGCCTTAGTAACACTTCCCATTCAGGACCACTTAAATCTCTTTGGTCAACCTGTCATAGTACTGTACTTTGTATAACTATGTCATCATCAATTTTCCCATTGAAACTTTTGGGAGACCTATCAATTTTGTGGGATGCCTAACAATCCAGTGCTCTAGGCAGGGGTGCTTCTGGCATAAGTGACATGCTGTTCTACCCCACTGTCCCCAGTGAGCTAAGTCCTGCCTGCTCTTATTTATTAGAAGAGTTTCTCTGATGGTTCCATATGTTCTCTACTGTGGCAGCAGATGCTATCATTGCCCCTCCTACATCCCCTTTGGCATAGACCATTCACATACACCATGGCTCTGACAGCAAGCCCCAGGATTCTCCATCTGAGACCATTCTGTGGCTGCAGATGTGCTTTGCTGCCTGCACACAGGACAGCTAGTACTAGTGTCAATGCCAGCAGAAGTTGGTGAGTAAACACCCCTGCCTCTTTGCCCCTCCTGTGGAACCATTCTGAGGTGTGATCTGCAGTCTCTCAGAGGTACCCAGCAGGACTGAGCTCCAGTTGCCCACAGCAGCAGCCAGCTCACTAATGCACCTTCTACTGGGTGCCTTGCTTCCCTGTCTCACTCACCGCTCTGTTATCTGTGGTTGGTGGGGTTGTCTCCTGATACATGTCTTGCTCAGGAACCCCTGTTGCAGGCTCTACCTGTGGGGATCCCAGGTAAAATCACAGGTCTCATGAATTCTTTGCACAGTGACTTATTCCAAAGACCCTCATTAACATGCTGAAGGTACTGTGCTTGGATTTCAAAGTCATAATCACCAATACTCAGGTGTGATTCACTCTTTGGGGCTCATTTATGGTGCTTTCTTCTGCAGGAAGCTTTCCTGCACAGTGCACTCTTTTTGTGGGAACTGCTGGGTCTCCAGGATGTTGATCTGTGATGATACAGAATGTCTGCCCTTGGGAAGTATAAACTGTGACTTCATTTGGTTCACTTGGTGTTCTGAGCAGGCCAGGTACTGTTTATTCTCTTGCTTTCAGCTGAAACCCAAAAGTCTGGCATGGTGACACATGCCTCTAATCCCAGCACTCTGAAGGATTGAAAGTTTGAACCCAGCATGAGCAACTAAGTGACTTAGTAAGACACTATCTTAAAAAGAAAAGGAAAAAAGGAAAAGAAAGAAGAGTGTCCTGGAATTGTAGCTTAGTTGAAGGCCCAGGGTTAAATGCCAGGATCACAAATAAACAAATGAAAAACCAAGAAAACACAGAAAAACCTTGTCTTAAGGGTTCACCACAGGCCCTACTTTTCTGCACAGTGAACTCCTAGCCTGCTGGATGTGGTATTGTTATCTGACTGAACTCTTATTCTGGTAAGTGGGTGGTCTCTTATCTTCAGTGGCAGTGTGAATCCTAGTAGCAAGGAGCTCACAGACCTGGGGACTGAGAAGGTGGGAAGTCAAAATCACACTTAACCAACTAAAGCTCCAAACAGACCCGAAAGTCCCTAGTCTAGGAACATAGGCTATGTGCCCTAAGGGGCAGTGGGAAGGGCAATGCAATCTGTTTCAGGGTAATTTCGCTGAATTCTCCAGCCCTGCTGTTTGCCAAGGGGACACAGCTCTTTGTTGTGCTTTGAAAGTGTACCTTGGGAGTCTCCCCAGGAGTTCAGTGCCTCCTATCCTGGGATTCTCGTTAGATTTCCTCAATTTAGTGTCAGACTCCAGTTGGGCAGCTGTTAGGGGATGTAGACTTATAGATGAGCATTGCTGTCCTTAGGTTTGGTCAAATAGAAAAGTTACTCCTTAGTTTTAGTACAGGAAGAAGGCTCCAGGTCAAGTTCCCACTGCTTTTTTTCACAGAGGGGAACACTTCATTCCCAGAGCGAGGGGTACTAACCATGAGGCAATGAGGACACCATAGCACCCCCTTATCTGCGCCATCTCCCAGTGAGCTCAGACTCTATGGATGGACTCAGGCTGCTGACTCGGGGATTAGTGGCATTGTCCTCTGTAATCAGGGAGGGATTGCCCACTTACCAACACCTGCAAGATGGTTTCCCTTTCCCTGCTGGGTCTCCGTAGGGTTGGAACATCCACAGCACATGACCACATCTCAGAGCATCCCGGGGAGTTTTCCCACATGAAGAGACACATCTAGTTTTAGAGTCTGCATGGCAAGTTTGTCACACAGACCTGTCCATTAGATCTAAACCATTACTAAAAGCATCCCGGATAATAAATCATCA
Source organism: Dasyprocta punctata (assembly GCA_004363535.1). NCBI lineage: Eukaryota > Metazoa > Chordata > Mammalia > Rodentia > Dasyproctidae > Dasyprocta > Dasyprocta punctata. The sequence goes on along the minus strand of RJWM01043903.1, from coordinate 10,396 downwards.
TTTCTTATTAAATGAAGAGGCAGTTCCTTTCTCAGCATGGCTGTTCCCTTGTAATCATGATAAATGGCAAATCCTGGACAGGTGAATTTTAATAGGCATACAAATGCACTCAGATTAATTAGATTACATTTTTAAAAAACTTTTCTCTTTTGCTCCATAAATCTAAATGGGGGCCTCTAAAAGATAATAGCCATCCACACACTAAAATGCATTATGACACAATAAAAGATTATTGATGCACATATGCAGTTAGACGTTATGTTGGACGCAGCAGAATGGCATACAAATGTGGCAGGAGCAGTTCTGAAGTGAATATTTGCCGACTGTGGTTAATGGGACTCCCTGGCTAAAGTGCGTAGGGTGAGTGGATGGAGGGAGCTCAGTGTCTCTTTCTACCTCTGAGCAGATCTCATAAGTCAACAATATTTCCGTTTCAAAAACAGAGTGGTTAGGTTAGAGGCACATCGCGCCTGCCCTGGTCATATCTCCTGGCTGGGAAATAAAGGATTCTGTCTGACAGCCACAAAGGGAACTGTGATGTGGGGGGAGAAGTGTCAGCAGATAAGCCTCGAGATTGAGGAGGCACAGCTGTGCCTTTTAAATCTCACCCTTCTTTTTCTATATCTGACCCCCACTGTTGTGATTCCTAAGGCGAGAAAAGACGTGTTCCACCATGAAGGAAACATACAATGACCTTTATGAAAAGTTTAGCATTTAGAAGTAGCTAAAAGGCAGACAAAGACAGTGAGGAAGGAGAAAAGTAATTACTAGCTCAATTTGTCATGGTCACAATCCGTTTTAGTCAATAGTGTATGAACATTGTACGGAGACAACATCATCTCAGTGGATCTTCAGCTACCCTTTGAGACAGGCATCGCAATGCAGGTGGAAATGAATCAGGAAAGTGAGGATGAAGGACGGGGATCCATTTGCTAGATACGGCAAATGTATAGGACTCCCCATTAAATTCGAAGTTTAGATAAATAGCAGATCATTTCTCAGTATAATAAGCATGTCCTGTGTATAAAAGATTGTTTTCTGTTTATCTGAGATTCACACAGAACTCACCTGGACAGTTCGTACTTCACCTGGCAATGCTGGCCCAAGGTTAAAACCGCACAACTATTAATTGCTGGTGTCAGTATTTAGGTCTATTTCAGTGTGGTGGTTTTGGTGATTTCATTCTAAATTTCCTGCCCAACTGATCACTAAGCTACATCTCAGGGTGACTCTTTCTGTCAAACAGGGGCTGTGGTATGGGAAACAGCATTTTATCATTCTGGTTGGCTGACTTCAAGTGGTGGGAATAAAGAAAGTCTCTGATCTCAGTATGGTGTACAGCTGCCACTTGAATCTTGTACTGTTTTTGGAAGTTTGGTGGAAGAGAGAGAGTGACCTGTACTCATGCCACCACATCAATCAGAGTGCATCTTGCTGCTGGGACACTGGAGAGGGGCAGCATTGAGGCTGGGCATGGGGCACGTGGGGTAGCTGTGTTTCCCCTGGTCTCTGTCACTGTTGGGTCCCTGGAGCCTGTGATCAGCGGGACTTCCTTGTTTCTGGCCACTCAGCTTTGAGTTGCCTCCCACTCATCAGCCTGTGTGTCCTGCCTTCGTGCGTAAACCTATTATTCCTCTGCTGTATTTCTTTTGAATCACTCCAAATATGAGCAAATAAACTGTGTGTCAGCCTGGAGCATTTGCTTCTTCTTGTGCTGGCTCCGTCACCTCTTTCAGTTTTGATAACATCTGCGAAGGATAAAATTCATATTCAAAGCATCCTTAGAGTTTCTGTTTCATTCCTTCTGATCTGCAGCTCCCCGCAGCTCGGGGAATCACACCCTACTGTCCTCATTTTCAATCTGTTAGGTAGGAGTTTTCTTCTGAAGGTCCGACACTAGTAAGTGACTGTATATACTTAAAGATATTAATTAAGGGTTATCAGTCAGAATCCCCATTACAAGTCCAAGCTTTGAAGCTTATGACCTGGGCTCATTAGTTCTCACCATGTTCTCAAACATGACATTTGGAACTATGGCCCATGAAGATTCTTATGGGAGAGAGAGAGAGAGAGAGAGAGAGAGAGAGAGAGAGAGAGATCACATTAGGCAGTAAATAGAGGTGAATTCCAAATGTAGTTCACATTTAGGCACTGGAGAAAGAGAAATCCATGCTTGATGAAGCCAGAAAGAGGAGTTAAATGGAGAGGAGAAGGAAGAGGAAGAGGAGAAGCAGGAGGAAGAAGATTCTGCTAGTGAGGCTGGGCCTGCTCTTGGCAAAATAGCAGCCAGGTTCAAAGAGGTGAAGTACACTCCACAAACCCAGAAAATGACTTTCTTCTGCTTACATTCATTTGTCCATCACCTATGTGCCTTTAATTTGACAAGCTGTAAAAACACAAGAAATTGCAAAGACAGCATGATTCTATTTGTTTACAAAGACTTACTGAGAAAAAATATGAATTCTCATTTAATAGTATTAAGCATTATGTTGCATAATTCCTACAATTCCAAAATAATGTAAAACAATTCATGCTGTAAATGTAGCTTTTATTAAACTAATTATCTTGAGATGAACCTACTTCTGAATGTTACATTTACCTAGGGAAGTGTTTATTGATACTGCTGATAGTGACTGATTTCTGATTCAAGGCAGCAGTTTGGATGGTTTATTTCAGTTTAAACAGGAAGTGTCTGTCTATGCCTGTGATTTACCTCTGTTGTGGACACTGGATGCTTGTGTGCTCTCCCCTGAGGCCCTTCTCTCTCCTTCCTTCACTGGCTCCAAGATTTGTGAGGAGAGAGCAACATGCAGAGTGCTGGTGGATCCATTTATTTTTCTGCCTCTGTGCCCCTTAATCATGATACAGCAATCTAACCTGATGAAGAGATGCCTAGCAGGTTAGTGAAACATACTTCGGGGTGTGTTTATGTAGTGTTTCCAGAGATAACAGGCATGTTGGGTAACAAACCTGATGGTAGGTGGCACCATCCAACAGGCTTGTGTCCTGGCTAGAATGAAAAGGGAAGAAGGAGGGAGTCAGCCTATGTTTGTAAAACTGTATGCTGCCTGATGGGGCATCTCTGCTACTATCGTCACCTGGTGACTCCAGCTTCTTCAGCCTTTCACTGAATACTCCCATGGCGACTCTCTAGGGAGCTCCCAGACCTTCCTTCTTGGAGCGCTGCAGCATCCTTAAACTCTCTTGCTCTACAGCTTCCAGCTTCTTGGGCTTAGCAGCCATGGGATTGTTCTTCAGTGAGTAAACAGGCATTGTATAATTTCTCAACTCTGATTCTTTAAGCCTACCCAATAAAGGTCCTTGTGAAATTTTATCTATAAAATCTTCCTTTTGTTCCTCTAGAGAACCCTAACCAATACGATTGCCTAGAACACTGATGGTAAGGAATAAAGTGTGTTTTTCTTTTCATTAATGTGTAATGCACAATTTGATATTAATCACTTCAGTAAAGTTATTTTAATGTGGGAGTCTATTTAATTGGATCTATTTAATTCAATTGTCACTGTGTTGGGAATGGAGCCAAAGGAATGAGTTCATGACAGTCTAACAGCATGGATCAACCTCTCAGATATCATTTTGGCCAAATATAGATAGACATGAGGGAGTATGTTCTGCCTCAGTCCATTTATAAGAAGTTCGGTGACAGCCAGCACCAAGCTGTCATGTCAGGAGAATGGGTGGTTGCCTCAGGTGACATGTCAGGATGTTGTTTGATAGGGACACAAGGAAGCTTTCTTGGGTGACAGAAATGTTCTATATCTTGATGAAAACTGGGGTTACATGAATATAATTTATGGGTGAACATTTTTTAAAGCTCATGAAATTGTACACTTAAATGGTTGCATTTTAATGCATAAAAATTAGGCCTCAATAAACTATTGAATTGATTAAATTTTCAAAAACATAAGTGAAAATTTGTCATGGACACACAGACACGGACACACATAGACACACACACACACACACACACACACACACACAAGAACTATGTGCTACCTGAGCACAGGAGACTGATCAATGCTCCATGGATTGGAGGGAAGGAGGTGACTCGGAAAGCTACTATTAAGTGTCAGATGGACAGTTCAGGAAAAGGCAATTTGGATGGAGGAACCATCTCAGTCTACTCCATGATTTGGCCCAGATCTACTGTACTCTAACCCCTGAAGATAGAGACAGTAGCGAGGAAGGAACAGCCATTGGCCAGAAGAAGCTCACTACGTGGTAGAGAATGACCAGTGTAAGATAAAGTGCCACTCTGAGGTCACAGCCTGGACAAAGAGATGGAGGACAAAGCTTCAGTGGTTTAGGAGCACAGAGTGATGTCTGTGACCAGGTAAGGAAGGGAAGGCCAAGTCTTGGCTGGGCTAAGATGCCACCATTCCACTCTAAAGCCAAAAGAAGAGGCGGCATCAGCTGGGGGAGGGAATGGAGGGTGACGTGCACAGAACATGGTTCCCTGACCTGGCTACATGGCTGGTTGCATGGATGTCTTCTGTCACCAAGGGGAAAGCAAGATCGAACAGGAGACAGGCACACCATGACAAATGAGCCACTCCGTGGAGCCTAGTCTGTGTCATCCTTTTGTTAAATGTCTAGTGAATGGCTAAACAAAATGTGGCATATCCATACAATGGAATATTAATCAACAAATGCAGTAAGAAGACACATGCTGCAAAATGGTTGAACTTCAGCAACAGTATGTGAGGTGAAAGAACCAGTCACAAATGGAATGTGTTGTATGAAATGTCCAAAATAGGCAATACATAGGACAGAAAGGGGATTAGTGGTTGTCTAGAGTGAATATTGAGGGGTAACAAACAATGGGTACAAATTTTCTTAGTGAGATGATGCAAGTGTTCTAAAAGTAGATTATGGTGATGGTCAAACAACTTTTTATTGTACACTTTAAGTAAGTGGATGATATGGAGTCTAAATCGCATATCAGTAAAGGTGTCTTAAAAACAAATTGGGTCTTTTAAAAAAGAATTTAATAATTATATTTTACAAAGAAAAGCCAGTATTCAGCTTATCTTGAAGGGAGAGAGAATCTTAATTTGTTTTCCATTGCTGTAACAGATACCTGAGACTGGGTACATTATGACAAACAGATTTATTTGGCAGATGGCTCTGGAGGTTGGGAAGTCTGAGAGCATAGCCCTGGCATCTGGTTAGCGCCTTCATGATGCCTTATCCTGTGGTAAATGGTGGATGGCAAGAGAGGATGAAGGGAAGAGAGCAAGGGACCCCATAACAAATCCCCTTTTGTGACAACGACACACTTCTGTGATGGTGATATTAATCCATCGGCAAGAGTCCTCCATAACCTATTCACTGCTCACTACTTCCCACCTGGCAACACTATTGCACTGGGATGAAGTTCTTCATGCATGACTCGCATGAATTTTGGGAAAGATTGGTTTCTAGACTTTGGCAGCGTACATGTAGATCTCCAGGACATCAGTGTAACTGTCCTGTGGTTCAAGCTGTTTAGTTTACCATCACCCCCATCATATCTTGACTGGTTCATGTGATTGCATGAGCTTGTGACTCTCTAGTTTAGGCAAGCATAGGAAACAAGGAAACAAAACACTCAGCATTAACATCTGGATCTTACGATGGAACGAGACAGTGGCATGTTGCTGTGAACAAAACAAATACGACCTTGCAGACAAGGTAAAATAAAACCAGAGTCAATGCTATTCTACAGTCAAAGAACCAGAGTGACAATTTTCCTGCTTACTGGACTCTTCACACACCAACTTGCAGGACTTTAACCTTGACCAGGTACATCTTAGCGAACACTGGAAATTCACTGGAGATTTGCTCTGCCTTCCAGTGAGGAGGAAAAGGAGACAAGGAGTTAATTCCCCTACTACAATTTGTCCTGTGGTCCTGGTGAACAACCAAGAATCCCATTACAAGCCCTCTTTGATTAGGGCAAAAAGAAAAAATGGCATTAACTAAAGGAAAAAGACACATGTCAGAGAAGTCTGCTCACCAAGTCACTCCTTGGACAGACATTTTCCGAAGGTCTACTATGTGCTAGTGTGCTACTAGGTGATTTTAATTTCAGTTTGGTGCTCAACCATGAGACATACTGTCGTGCATTTGTTTACTTTCCACCTAGGAGCTCACTCCTATCTCTTTCCCTTCTTTCCTGCCTTCCTGCTTTCCTTTCTTCTTTCCCTCTTTCCCTTCTGTTCATTCATTCATTATTGCATGCCCAAATGTGAGAGTTACTAAGGATACAATAATGAACAAAACACATTTAAAACTCCAGCCTTTGTCAAGCTTTATTTCTAGTGTGGGAAACCACAGTAAATTAGATATATAACCAAATGATATACTATGTCAGATAAGTGGTTTTGTTATTTTTTTTAATGTGAAACTGCTGAGTTAAATGTAATGTGAATTTATTTGTTTGTTACTGATATTGTTTTCAATTGATAAATAAAAATTGTGTAAAAATACAAAGTGTATGTGACATGCAATTATATTGTACACATTATAGAAATACTAAATCAAGTTAATTAATTTTCCATTAACTTCTGCATTTATCATTTTGTTGTGTAGTGAGAAAAATCTTTCATCAATTTTTGAGTACATAGTATATTTTTATAAACTATAATAACCAGGCTTTACAATTTTTCTCCTTAATATATCAATGAATTTTTGTGTCCTTTGAGTAACATCTTCCCAACCTCCCTATTTCTTACCTTTCCCCCAAACCCACACCAGCCTCTGTTATCCACCACTTTATTCTCTGTTTCTATAGGTTCCACCTTTTTAAATTCCATATATCAATGAGGTCATACAGTATTTGAATTTCTGTGCCTGATTTATTTTACTTAGCATATGTCTTCCAGGTTCATTCATGCTAACAGAAATGACAGGGTTTTCTGCTCTCACCTTTTGAGGTTAAATAGTATTCAACTGTTTATATATATCTCATTGCCATTATCCATTCATTCATTGATGAACACTTAAATTGGTTTTATAGCTTGTCTGTTGTGAATAACGCTGTAGTGAACATGGGAGTGCAGCCATCTCTTGGACACACTGATTTTATTTCCTTTGTTAAAATCAGAAGTGGAATAGCTGCATCATACGATAAGCCTAATTTTAACTCTTAAAGGAACCTCCATAGTTCTCCATAATGGCTATATCAGTTTACATTCCCATCGTGTACAAGGCTTTTATTTTTTCCACATCTTTGACGTTTGTTGTTATCAATCTTTTTGATAATGGCTATTCTTGCAGATGTGAGGTGATGTCTCATTGTGATTTCAATTTCCATTTCCCTAATGATTAGCAATGGTAAGCATTTTTCATATATCTGTCAACCATTTAAATGTCTTCTACTGAGAAAAATCTATGTCCCTTGCCCATTTTGAATAGGTTTGTTTTCCTGCTCTTAAGTTGTTTGAGTTCCTTATATATTTCAAATACTAACCCATTATTGGATATGTGACTTGTAAGTATTTTCACTAAGTGTGCCAGTTGTGTTTCCACACTACTCTTTCTTTTACTGTGCGTATGATTTTTTAGTTTAACGCAATGCCATTCACCTAATTTCACATTTGTTGCTTGTGCTTTTGGGGTCAAATAAAAGAAAACATTATCCAGACAAATTTCATGTACTTTTCCCCCTATGTTTTCTTTTTATAATTTTATAATTTCAGGTCTTACATTTGAATATTTAGCCAGTTTTGAGTTTTTTTAATACATTGTTTGAGATAAGGATCCAATTAATTCTTCTGCATGTAAGTATCTAGTTTTCCCAGCATCATTTCTTGAAGAAATAGCGTTGAACATGATATCTTTGAAGAGACTGTGCTTTAACTATCTTTGAAAACACAGTCCTTTTGAAAAAACTTGTTGTCAAATTCCTTTTCTACATCTAATGAGATGATCTCAAAGTTGTAACATTTGAATATTTTATTTTATTAATTTAATTTAATTTAATTTAATTTTATTTTGCAGTGCTGGGGATTTAACCCAGACCTATCACACTGAACTGCATCTAAAAAAGCCCTGTTTTTATTTTGAGACAGGGTTTTGCTGCTTTGCTAATTTTCCTGAACTGGACTAGAACTTGGAATCCTCCTGCTTCTGTCACTCAAGAGTGCTGGAATTATGGGATGCACTATCATGTCCAGCTATATCATATTTATTGATTCCCATTTAATGAACCGTCCATGTATCCTAGGGATAAATTTCATTTGATCATGATGGATGATCCTTTTAATGGGTATTGAATTTGGTTTGCTGATAGTTTGTTGAGAATTTTTGCATTTATGTTCATCGATAGTATTGACTTTCTCTCTCTCTCTTTCTCTCTTTAGTTTTGTTATGTCTTGGTCTAGCTTTGAAGTCAGATTGTGCTGGAGTTATGAATAGAGTTTGCAAGTATTCATTCCACTTTAAATTTCTGAAAAAGTTTAAGATTGATACTGGTTCTTCATATGTTTGGTAAAATTCAGTGATGAAGTTACTCAATCCTGGGCTTTTCTTTGATGTGTGATTTTATTACTGATTTAATCTCAGCCATTATAGTCTTTTCAGATTCTCTATTTCTTTATGATTCAGTCTTGGTAGATTTTTCTGTATCTAAGAATTTGTCTGTTTCATCTAGATTACCCAATCTGTGGACTGTATAATAGTCTCTTATGCTTTGTATTCCTTTGGTATTATTTATCTCATCTTTCATTTATAATTTTATTTGAGTCTTTTCTTTTGCCTACTCAAACAAATTTTGATTAATTTTGTGTATTTTTTAAAAAACTAACTCTAAGCATTGTTACTGTTTTGTATTATTCGATAGTCTTAATATCATTTATTTCCACTTTGATTTTTGTCATTTCTTGCCTATTGTTAACTTTAGACTCAGTTTATTCTTTTTCTACCTTGAGGACTAATGATTTTTATTTGATGGTCTTAATTTTTTTTTCTGATGTAAGCACTTATTACAAAACACACACTCCCCTTTGAAATATTTTTTCTGTATCCTAGAAGTTTTAGTGTACAGTAACAACTTCATGAATGCTTCTGTTTGCAAACAATTTGGTTCGCAAAAAAAGCATTAGGTAAAATTTTACTTCTGCTCAAACCCCACATTGGGTGACAAACAGGATCACAGCCCATACAAACACAGTTATCTTCCCAAAATCATAAAACAAATTAAATTTGTAAACTGAGATACCACGGTATTGTTTTTCATTTTAATTTTTAAAATTTCCCTTTTCATTTGTTCATTGACAAGTTGGGTGTTCTACAGCATGTTGCTTGACTTTCACCTATTTTGGACTGTTCTAGTATTTCTCTTGCTATTGATCTAGTTTTATATAATCGCGATTAGGAAAGATACTTGATACGATGTTAGTCATCTTAAATTTTGTTTGTTTTTCATTTATTTATTTTATTTTTGTTTTAAGGAGAATAAAACAAAACAGAACAAAGAAGATCAGAATAAAACAATGCAAGCAACACAGGACTGCAAAACGAGACAACAAGAAATCAGCAATGGTTACCACAGTGTCTCTTGTTTTCTTCAAAATCGTTGTCCATGTCTTCACACACAATGAATTTAAACAAAACAGTATAAAACTGAACAAAGCAAAAGAATGAAAGCATTACAGGTCTTCAAAACCAGACAATAGGAAAATCAACAATGGCTACCATAATGTCTCTTGTTCTCTTCAAAATAGCTGTCCATATTGTCACACATCTTGAAATCAAATAATACAAAATGGACTAACACAAATCAAAATGAAGAATAAAAGCATTATTTGACTTCAAAACAAGATGATAGGAAATCAGTAATGGCTACCATAATGTCTTGTTTTCTTCAAGGTAGCTATTCCTACTGTCACACATAATAAAATCAATTCTATCAATTCTTGTAAACTTTTTAGGAGAAGTTCTAGGTCATGTATAAGCCTATACATGTACATCTATCCTTTCTGTATTAGAGAGAAAAATAAAACAAAGCAAAATACAATACAAGAAAAATAAGAAACAAAAGGGACAAATAAACAACAATAACAAAGAGCCCGAAACAATAACAATATAGGCTTTCAAAACAAGGTGGTAGAAATATAACTAAGGTTGCTATTTTGTGTAGTTATCTTCAAAAGAATTACTCAGATTACCAGATGTAAACATGCAAAATTGATCTAATCCTATGACTATTAACTGTTTTGTTCCAAGAAATGATAGAATTAGTAATACAATCATCTTAGCTTTCTTAAGTGTATATGTACAAATTTATATCTTTTTTCTTTTCCCTTCCTTCTTTCCTCCTTTTCCCTATATGCATTATTTTTTCCACTTTGAGCAGTTTCTTACCCTTTAGCAATATTTATTGAAGTTTTTT
>RJWM01043902.1:0-13551 GCA_004363535.1 Dasyprocta punctata | reverse complement strand
CTGGCAGCTGCTGGGCTAGAGGGAGAGGGGGACCCTGTATGCACTGCTGTCCCTGCCATTTCCAACTCCACTTACCCTGAACGCCTGCACAGTGAGACGTGCACGTTCTCCACCAAATGCTGTGTCCCCACCGAGTGCTCCACCTACTGCTCAGTCCAGGCTGTCGCCTCCTTTCCCCGCTTCCTACCTCTGTGACCTTAGCCTTGTCACTTGACCTCTCTAGGCCTCCACTTTGCTCTTTGGCCACTGAAGCTAATGACACTGCCTCCCAGGGGCTGGGACAGCAGCATCAGGAGACGACACCATGGTTAGCTACACAGACTTGGGGCAGGATGCCTGGGAGCCCTGGCTCTGGGACCACAAGCCCTTGTTCTCACCTCTCTGTGCCTCAGTCTCCTCACCCATAAAATGGGTAGCTGATGGCATCAGCCTCACAGGGGAGCTGCGAACAGGCACTGTGTAAGCTGACATAGCAGAGACGCCCAGAGAGATGCCAGGCACATAATCAACCCTGTGTGTGCAGCTACTGTGGGTGAGGGTGGGGGGTGGTGTTCAGTGCAGCGCATTTGCCTGACACATCCAAGAGCCTGGTTCCAACCCCACGCTGAAAAAGGAATGAAGGGAGGGGAGAGAAGGAGAGAAGAAGGGTAAAGAAGAAAGAAAGGAAACAATTTTTATGGCCAAACTCTTCGCTCAGCACCTATGTTTAAAAATAGATTATTTTGATTTGTTATGGCTGAATTGTACCATTCGTTAATAGATGTGTACTGGCCTCATGTGCTGGGTGTGTCAGGCACTGTTTTAGATACTGGGGACAAAGGATTGACTGGGGCAGACACAAATCTGTGCTATCCCAGAGCCAGAGTCCTCACAGGGAGAGACCAACCTCACCCGCACAGGCAAATCCATATAGCTTAAAGTACAAGTTATCTGTTACATTCCCAGTTTTAAAAAGTAGCAGCATACTAAGAATGACTATTTCGGAATCTTCTGGCCACAGGATACTTCTTTTGTGAATCATTTATGAACCTTGCCTATTTTTCTTGAAAGACTGCTTGTTTTACTGATTTGTAAGATCTCTTTATATATTAAGGCCATTAACTCCCTGTAATGTAGATTGTTGTCATTTTTGATCTTTTGCTTTCTTTCTTTTCTTCCTTTCTTTCTTCCCTCTCTTCTTTTCTTTCTGTGCTGCTGGGGATCAAACCCAGGGCCTTGTGCAAGGTAGGCAAATGCTCTTCTACCGAGCTACACCCGCAGCTCTTTTTGTTTTTCCTCTTTCTTTTGATCTAGGGAAGTTGAAAAAATCTTTGCAGTCAAATTTTTCTATCTCTGTCATCCACATCCTGAAATCAAATAAGAATTCACACACCTAACCTCACTACCCTGATAAGACAGAGTGATGAGAACGGTGACACGTGAACGTGGCACCGTGTGCTGCCTTGGAGCGGAGGAGGTGTCTGGGCAGGGGTGTGAATGCAGAGGAGGCTGTGGGGTCCGTATCTGGGCCCTGTGGGCTGTGGGTAGGAGAGGGCTTAGGAGGACCGTCTAGGGGGTAGCAGCCTGAATCATCAGAGGCTTGGATTATTTTTTCATTTTCTTACATTTAAACTTGAGTTTGTGGATAATTATGGACGCGGGTCCCTGGCCTCTCAGTCTTCCCTGGAGGCGCCATCTTACCAGTGCAGAGTACAGTGTCAGAGCCCGGATGCTGGCATTGCTACAGCTCCCAGGTCTTGCCCAGGTCCCCTGACAGACCCTGTATCTGTGCCTGTGCGTGTAGATTCAGCTGTGTGCAACTTTTTCTCATGCGAGGCCTTGTGTCTCCACCACCACAGCCAAGCCACCGAACAGCTCCATCATCACAGAGATCCCCTGTCACCCTTTGAGAGCCACGTGCAGTCCCCTTCCTGCTTCTGAGTCCCAGAACCCCAGCAGCTCCCATCTGGTTCCACTTCCATGCCCCTGACTTCAAGACTGGTCTGCGGGCACGCGCCCTCTTCTTACCTGGGGCTGGGTTTCATTCTGAGTCAGAGGTGCTGCTCTCGGGTGAGCCGTGGTGCCCAGTGACTACAGCTAGGTGAGGACTGAGGCCTTGACCGGCATGAACAGGCAGGGTTTGGCCTCATGTTCCACTAAGAAGTGACTCTGGGCATAGCACGGGAGACAGAGGGGTGACCCGTGTCTGCAGGACCACTGACTCCCCGCCCCCCGAGACTTCTTTCAGCCCAGATCAGGCTTTTGTTTGTTGGTTTCCTTTTTGGTTTCCTTGCTTTGTAAGTCCAGGTGGGCCTGGAACTCACGGTGATCCTTCTGCCTCAGCCTCCCAAGTGCTGAGATTATAGGCTTGCACCACCGCACTGGCTCGGAATGGGCTTTTGAAAAATTTTACCACTCTCCTGCTCAAAGGCCCTAGTAGCTTACCCAGGGAGAAGCTTTTGATCCAGAGTCTGGACTGGGGCTCTGGGGAGTCCAGAAACCCCTACAAAATGAAATGTGAAATTAACTATGTGCATATTGCTAGGAAGAGGGTTTGGATTACATCAGATGCTCAGAGGGGTCAGCGACCCTGCAGCGTGAAGGACCTCACTTTCTAGGTAGAGTTAGCAGTTAAGAGACCAGGTTCTGGAGCTGGAGGACTGGGCTCAACTCCTAGGCCTGTCATAGCTGTGCAACCTCGGGCAAATACTTCACCTTTCTGAGCCTTACGGCCTTTAATCTGAAAATGGGGGAAATAATGGTACCTACTTTGTAAGGCTATTTTCAGTAGTAGGTGAGCTAATATATGTAAAATAAGTAGAAGAAAACTTGGCATATAGTGAACGCTTGTGTTTTTGTTAAGTGTATGTGAGATACAGGAGGGCAGAGCTTTTAGGTAAAGACTTGCTAGGGCTTCTGGAATATCAAGTCCTCCCCATTTTATAATCACTGTATTATTCTTTTCAAAAGAATGCACTTGTAGGCTGAGCACGATTGCCTCCCTTGTCCTGCGTCTTGTCTCTGTTCCTATAACCTCGGGTGTCTGTCTGTCTGTCTGTTTGTTTGTTTAAGCTGTTGCTGCACCACTGACTCAAGGGAGACATAAAAGTCCCTATGCCTCTGCTGCTGCTTGATCAGGCTTCCTGGTCCTGGACATGGGCAGCTGATGTTTGAAACTGACAAGCAGAATGGCCAGTTCTTCATGGCTCATTCATTTCATCTCGCTGTTCCAGGAGGAGTTGAAGGACCTGATGTATTGGAATGAACTTTGGGCTCCCAAGTAGACAGACCTGGGTTCTGATTTTACTCTGCCTCTTGCCAGCTGTGGGACCCCCATGGCGTGTTACTTGATTTTTTTCTGGCTTCAGTTTCTTCAGCAGGAGAGTGGAGATAACAAGCTCCCTGGCAGGGTTCTTGGGTAGATTTGGTGAAGTCAGCTTCCTGAAGTGTTTAGCAACCCCAGCCTAAGTGCTGGACAAGCAGGAGCTGTGTGCACAAGGCCTTGGCTCTAGAGCAGACAGCTGTTTCCAGCAAGCTGTCTCTGCTCGGAATGAGCGTGACCTTGGAGCGAATGCCTTGTCTAGGGAAGGGCTCAAGAAGAAGCTGGCCACATGTCAGACATGGTGCTTTCCAGGGCATCCCGTCCAGCAAGGCTGGCAGCTGACCTAGGAGACCGCCCTTGAGGTCCCTTCGGAGTCCAGTGCGGCAGATCCTGTGCTTCCTAGTGAACTTGAGCTTACCACGTCCTCCTCTGGCCACAGGCTTGGCCCTGGCCAGCCGCCATCCGCCACCATTCCTTTCACTCCTCTCCTCACCCGCACCTTGTCCTCTGCCTGCTGGGGCTACAGGGTCCTCCTTTCTCACTGCGTCAGTGCACAGTGTTCCCTGAAACACAGCAACCGTGTGTCCCTCTGAAGCTGCCTGCACGTGAGTGGCCAGGGTGGCTCCCACAGCAGACCACATAGCCCTGACTGCCACACAGATGGTCGCTTTGTTGTTATTTTGTTTTTTTGTTCTCAGGATGCTGGGGATGGAACTTGAGCACTTTACCACTAAGCTACAGCCCCCAGCCTTTTTTTCTTTTCTTCTCTTTTCCTTTTCTTTTCTTTCTTTTCTTTCATAGATATAGATATAGATATAGATATAGATATAGATATAGATATAGATATATAGCCCAGGTTGGGCTTGAACTTGTGCTCCTCCTGCTTCAGCCTCCCAAGTAACTGAGATTACACATGTACACCACCATGCCTGAGTCAGACTTTAGTTGTTTGTTTTGTTTTATGGTTCTGGAGATGGAATTCAGGGCCTTCGTGCTGAGCTACATACCCGTGCCTTTTTATTTCTTTTATTTTGAGACAGGGTGTTGCTAAGTTGCACAGGCCGGTCTTAAACTTTCAATCCTCCTACCTTGGCCTCCTGAGTAACTGGAATTCTAAACTGGCTCAGATGTGATGTTTTAATCAGCCCTGACTGGGTTGTTTAACCACCCTGTGCATCTTTGGAGGAAGGACTTTATGGCTAAAGCCTTACAGTGTGTCTCAGACAGGTATCTCAACCTACCAACTCTGATGTGGACATCTGTGACTTGCGAGAGTGACCAGCATCAAAGACCCACCCCCCACTCACACCCCCGCCCCTCCCATTAGGGGCTCGGCAGCGTGGCCAAAGCAGCTTTGTCCCGTGACATTTGCTGGGCCTGTGCGCTATGCCAGGCCTGCTCTAGGCTCAGACCTGTCAGTGAACCAGGCAGCCCTGGCTCTCCGGCTGGCGCAGCTCTGGCTTTCCCTGCCTGTCCCTGTCTGGTGCCTGTGGCACTTTGGGAGCTTTCCAGGGCATCCCTGGCCCAGTCGACTGACCTTCCTTCCACAGGAGCATAGAATCTGTGCTGGCCCCTTCCCAGGCGTTGTCTCAGAAAGCTCACGATGTCCATCTGCCCTGCTCTGGGGTCTGCCGCCCGCAGTCACCAGGGGAAGGTGGTGTCTCTTACTACCAGGTTAATCCTGGCTTGGATTGTGACCATTAATTAATTAATGATTCATAGGAGTTTTTCTGGGAGCTGCTGAGAGACCCGTGGGGTAAAACAGAGCTTTCTTTCTCCCTGGCTTCTCGGTCTGCTTCATCTGAGACCCCTGGACTTCAGCTGGAAGGGTTGCAATTGATTAGTGCTGCCTCTCTCCCTCCCTCTGTCCCTTTCTTTCTTTTGATTGAATTTAGGACCATTGTGCTGAGCTACATCCACAACACTTTTTAATTTCTTATTTTGAGAGAGTGTCTCCCTATGTTTGCCAGGCTAGGCTGAACCTGCCATCCTTCTGCCTTGGCCTCCTGAGTAGCTTTTTGGAGTTAGAGCCCAAGATGGAGAACTAAACAGGGAAGTCAGGGCAAGGAGCCTTCTTAGCGTCGCTAAGGAATGTAATCCAGTGCCTTGCTTTTTAGAAGAAACCAACATTATATACCAGGAGTCTTGGAAAAAATGTACGCATGTGGGCTCTGTGGGGTTCTGCTTTCGAATTAATCTCTCCCTGTCTCTCTCCTTTTCTCTCTCTCTCTCTTTCTGCAGTACAAGGGTTCAAACCCAGGGCATGCTAGGCAAGCTATCTAGCACTGGGAGTCGGCCGCAGCCCCTGAGCATTTTTCTTAATAACCGGTGCTCTGGTCTGGACGTGCCCTCCCATTCCTCGCATTAAGCAATGGGCCTCTGAGGAAGTGACTAAGTGCCCTTATAAAGGGAGACACGTGTCCTTATAGAAGCTCAAGGAGCTTGTTTGCCCTCTGTCCTGTGAGGACGCGTGGCAGGTGCCATCCGGGAAACAGAGTCTCTGCAGGTACTGGGGTCTCTAGAGGCTTCGCACCCATGAGCAACACGTTTCTCCTCAGTGTCAGTCCCCTCCGAGGGTGTGCCTATTACACGGGCCCCGAGGACTAAGACGACTGCTAACCTTCTTGAGCCTTTGCTATGTTCTGACACTGGGTCCGGGCTCATGTGATGCCCACAATGCCCCCATGAGACGTTAGATAGCCCTTAACAGAAAAGGAGACTGAGGCACCAAAGCATAGCTAGTTCAGTGTTCACAGCTGTACGTGGCCGGGCAGGTGTTGAACGTAACTGCACATATGCAGAGGGGTCTCTAGGACAAGCACACAGAGAAACGCGTCGTGGGCCGGGCAGTCAGTGGCTTAGCCCCTGGCTCCTGTGGCGTCTTGTGCTTGCGGAAAGATCGTGGTGAACACCGATGACTCTGTGGCCAGAGGCAGAGGGGGCCGCGCTCACCGTGAAGCGTGGCTGGGCACTCACCTGCTGCTCTCTCTCTGCAGGCGCCTTCGCATCTCCCCATGGGGTGGCTTCGCTCCGGCCTCCTGTTCCCTGTGACCGGCCTGATTCTGGTGTGGGCGGCAGGCTGTGGTAAGTCACCACCTCTCCGTCATTCGTTTTCTGACTCCTGCCAAGGTCCTGGGGCCCATCAGGGATCAAAACAAAAAATCCTCAGCCTTGTGGAAGATGACACCGCAGAAGGAAGGGACAGTCAAGGACATATTGCCCTGGCTGTAGTTTTTCTTTTCTTTTCTTTTCTTTTTTATTTAATAGTATCAATTCAGATTGAAACCCAGGTTGTTCTAGAAGTGTGAAGACAATAATTCGAGCTAAATTCTAAAGACCATTGAAGGTGATAGAAAAAGACAGCACAGAATGGAGTAAGGGCGGCTGGGGCAGCTGGGGCAGTAAGGCCTGCGGTTTAAAATCAGGCTGCCAGGGACAGCACTGGAGCCAGCCAGTAATGCGGGGGCTGTGCAGACATCTGGGAGCTGGGCGTTCTCAGCAGGGGCACCGCTGACAGCCGGCCGAGCGTGAGGGAGGAGCAGGAGAGGAACAGGGACAGGGCCACCGAGTCCAGGAGCGACCTGCTCTGTTACATTCCAAGAATTCCCCCAGCTGCGGAGGAGGAAGGACCTGGGGAGGCCTGATAGCCACGAGGCAGGTGGAGGACAAGAGGTGAACAGGACCATCTGGGAGATAGTTTTGGGGACAGATTGGAATTGGGTTGTGAGAGAGGAAGAGATGCCAGGGTGACCCCAAGACTCCTGACCCAAGCCACAGGGAAAGACGCCGTAGTCAGTTCTGAGATGTGTTTGGGGAGGAGAGGACGTTCCCCTGCTCTCCTGCCATGGAAGCCCTGTGCCCACTGGTGTCTGCGCTGAGCTGAGGAGTGAGGAGTTGCCAGAGGTCAGGAGCAGGTGGACCAGAGCACCCAGACAAGCCAGCAAAGGGGGCTAGAGAGGGAGCCCCCCTCCCCTCCTCCAACCGCCCAAACCCCCTGGGAGCCAGGGGACAGAGTTGCTGGGCCCAGAGATCGGGGGCTCAGGGCAGGCAAAGAGAACAGGGAGCGTGCAGGTGGAGGAGAGGCGGCTCCTCCCCTCAGTGCCCAGGGCTGGGCTTCGGCCGGCAGTGGACTCCTAGAACTGTCCCTCCTTGCCTTGGCCAGGAGTTGAGTTACCCTAAGAATAAGGGGCATTCAGCCCCCACCCTCCCCATGGGCCCTGCACAGTGCTGGGCACCCCCAGGGACTCTGGTCCCACCTCACGCTGTGGGGACCAGCAGGCCCACTACCTGGTACCTGCACCTTGGTCCTGCTGAGGCTGGTCTCCTGCTTGCCTTGGTCATGCGAATGCCCCCAGCTGTGGGCGCCCAGCCACTTAAGTGATCCCGTGTCTTCTGGCCATGGCTTCCTGGCTGCTCAGGTGGTCCCCTGTGCCCACAGGGAGCCTGAAGCTCCTGCGGAAGCCCAGCTGCGTGTCAGACTTCCTCAGCCTCTCCACCTGCGAATGGCGGCTGGACCGCCGCCTGAACTGCAGCGCGGCTCTCCGCCTGTCCTACCAGCTCCTCTTCAACCCGGATCCCGAGGAAGGGTAAGCTGGGATCGTGCGAGGGCAGGGTGCTGAGCAGGGTGGCCAGTGCTCTCTGGGGGCAGTGGGAGACACGGGGTCCATCTCAGGATGTGCGTGTCAGGCGCAGTGAGGTGGTACTGCAGCACGCTGTCACCACGGACGTGGCACGTGGATCTGGCTGGGATATGGCACAAGACCAGCAGCCTCACACTTCGCGGTCTCTGGAGCCCTTGGTACATGCATTATTAGCCAGCACCCAAGAGGCTTCTTCCAGCAGTGTGTGTCCGTCTGCACCTGCCTTATTAGACCTCAAATGCAACACGCAGGACGACGTTCGACAGGCCCTCTGAGCGGTGGCACAACGTGTGTCGTGGAGTCACTGAAAAACTCCAGAGTCTTCTGGAAACTGAGAAGGATTCAAAAGAGTGAGAGCAGGGTAAAGGCAAATAACATCTAAAGTTACTGTGGAGACAGTTTGACCCAGTGACCCCCGACTCCTGTCAGAACCACTGGACGAGGCCGTCGATGGGCGGGGAGGGTGACATGCCAGTGGTAGGGATTGTTGTGAGGGCAGGAGACCTCGGAGCGCACGCACGCAGCTCAGGTGTTGGGCTGTGTGATTCCAGGGCACGTCGGGCTCTCCAGGACATGGTGCGTAGGGTTCCCTGATGGGCTGTGGTACGTACATTATTGCAGACCAGGGATAGGCACACTGGCCCTTAGGCCGTGTCTGGCCTGCTACCTGTTTTTGTAAATGAAGTTTTATTAGCACATAGCCATGCTCCTTCTGTACATACAGCCCAGGGCTGCTTCTGTGCCACGTCAGCAGAGCCGAGAAATTGTGATAAAAACTAGGTGACCCTCAAAGCCCAAAATATTGACCTCCTGGTCTTTACAGAAAACAGTTGCAGGCACTGTGTGACGTGGGGCTTATTGATGAGGTGGCACCTTGGACTGGCGTGTGCCTGCAGGTGGGGTGCCAAGGCCTGCTGCTGCCCACTGTGCTGGTGCAAACTCCACAGGGAAGGGCACTGGGGACACACGTTATAGATTATTAATGAACAGCTTCTTGCCTCTCTGAACTTGCAGGAATGAGTTAAGCCCTGGGACAGGGCCCGCAGCCGGGGGAAATGAGAAGGGTCCATGCCGGGGGTGGAAGGGGCTGTGAAGGCCACCCCAGTGCTCTGTCCTCACCACACCTCAGCCGCGCTCAGGCCCCCAGATCCGGTCCTCAAATCAGGGGAGCACGCGGTCAGGGACGACTGCACACACAGCAGTCTCCACAGGCCCAGCCTGACCCTCACTGTGTTTGCAGAAGCCACATCTGTGTCCCCAAGAACAGTGCTGATGCGGTGTGCGTGTGTCACATGGATATGAAAGACCTGGTCACTACAGACATCTATCAGCTGGACCTGTGGGCCGGGACGCAGCTGCTGTGGAGCCACAACTTCACACCCAGCCAGCACGGTGAGAGCTGGCGAGGGGACTCCAGGCAGGGAGGTGGGCCCCCACATCCTCCTGTGTTCCTCAGAGCTTGATGGGCATCCTGCCCCTCTCTGGGCCTCAGTCTTCCCATCTGGGAATGGGTTAGGGCTCAGTCACACATCAGGTCCCCTTCAGCTCAGCTGTTTAAAGCGCTGGATGTCAGTGTCTGGGAAGGCGTGCTGAAATCACGCAAGCTGCCTGCATGCTGGCTGGGGATCTAGAGATAGGCAGGGAGCCGCCCTCCCTTGCCGTCAGCCGCTCAGCTACTGCTTCTCCAGGTGGTGCCGACTGTGGAAGACTAACCTTGTCTTGGTGCCAAGTCCCCGCAACAGTTCCTTCGTGGCTTTGCTCCAGTGTCATTTGAAATAGGAATTTATTACTGTGCAACCTGGGGCAAATTATGTTAGCCTCTCTGAGCCTCAGTTTCCAAAAGAAAGCTGTTAATCCCCATTTTGCAGTTGAATAACCTGGAGCTCAGTGGAGGCCCGTAATTCGCCTTGGGTCACGGAGAGTTCAGCAGCAGCGCGAGCGCTCGGGCTAAGCCTTTGGAAAAACTGTTTTCTCTCCTGGAGACCTGCCTGGGACTGACTCATGAATACATTTTATTTTACTCTTGCAATTGGCTTTCTAGGGGAAGAATTTTTTTATCATCTCATGATACGTTCATCTTGGGGAAACGATATGTACACATATCGCATCTTAATCGTGCAAAATTTTAAAATAATTTTTAGCACCTGGGGCTTAGTGGGAGAGAACTTGCCTAGCATGCATGAGGCCCTGCTCTATTCCCCAGCACCACAAAAGAATAATAATAATTCTTCCATTTGTATGTTGCTTTTGATGCATATTCTATAGTAGTGAGCTTGTGGATATGAATGCTTAGAAAGAGACTCAAGTTTTAGATGGGCGAATCTAAATGAAGCCAAATACTGAGGAAATAACCATGCAGCGTGCAGAGGTGGCCACAGTGGGACAGCCGAGGTGACAAAGCCAATTGGGTGACTGTGACCTGTGTATTTTGCCTTCCCTGGACAAAGACAGCCAGTAAACCCTGAAGGGCTGTGTTCCGTTTTAGCAACATTGTATCACCAGTACCTTGAGTAGCGGCCACACTGAGCTACATCCCCAGCTCATGTTAGTTTAGGTTAGTTTTTGGAGACAGGCTCTAATCTGTGTGATCCCGGTGGCTGCTGGGATACTAGGTGGCCAGTGCAGGTGCTGGGTGGGCCGTGCCTCCTGCGTC
The DNA here is from genome assembly GCA_004363535.1 of Dasyprocta punctata. Classification (NCBI taxonomy): domain Eukaryota; kingdom Metazoa; phylum Chordata; class Mammalia; order Rodentia; family Dasyproctidae; genus Dasyprocta; species Dasyprocta punctata. Next base: position 2,957 of record RJWM01043902.1, on the reverse strand, counting down.
TCCCTACCAGCCCCTCACGTTGCACCTTCTCCTCACAGTGAAACCCAGAGCCCCAGTGAACCTCACCGTCAGTGCCAACGGCTCCACCGGGTGGTGGCTGTCATGGAGCAACCTCTACCCAGCCTGGAACTACCTGCACTCCAAGCTCACCCACCAGGTCAAAGTCTCCAGTGAGAGCCAGCCGGAGCATGTGAGTGGGCTGCGGGTTCTTGCCGACTCGGAGTGTGGGTGGGTGGGCTGAGGCTGAGCCCCTGAGCCCTGGCCTCTGGAGGTGGCCCCAGCTGGATGGCCAACGTGGGCACATGGAGAGCCAGCCCACTCCTCCCTAGCTCTGCCGGAGGCAGCGCCATTCACCTCCTAGCCCCATTCCCAGAGTGCACCGAGTGAGACTTCTGTTCACTGCCCTGCTCGGCTAGAGGGCCGTGAGTCACATTCCCGCCAGGGGAACCTGTGAGACTGTAGGTGGCAATCTGGCCGCATGCTTTGGTAGCCTGAGCCCCAAAGTGGAAGGTCACTCCGTATCCCAGCCAGGAGGAGTCTGAGCTACATCCCTAGCCCTTTTTTTTTTTTTTTTTTTGGATTTTGAGACAGTGCGTTGCTAAGTTGTCTAGGCTGAGCTCAAACTTGCAGTTTTTTTGCCTCAGCCTTCCTGAGTGCTGCGATTATAGGTGTGCACCACTATGGAGCAGCTGTTTATTTCTGGCCCCATTTTATTCTGTGTTGGCTTCATTTTTAAGCACGCTCTTCCTTCGTGTAATGGTTAATGTGCCCCCTAGCAGTTCCAGTTCCCAAAGCGCTAGTAGGAAAATGACAGTTTTCTTTCTCCCCCTCCAAGTCCCAATAAAATCCTACAGTTGACGCTTCCTACCAAGTTTGCCACCAGGGGTGGGGATGGAAGGGAGGGTAGTGAGTGCTGGTGGAGTGCTTTGATTGGCCATGGCTGAGGCAGAGAGATGAAGTTCAGCTTCTCCTATTGGTGGGCAGAAGCTACTGAGACATACTACTCCTGTCTCTCTTCCAACCAGAGCTGAACCTAAAGAACGTATTCTCTTGTCTGAGCTGGTCACATGCTCCTCTGTAACTAGTCACAGGCTGGGTGTTGGGATTGGTCTCCACAGATGAGGATTAACTCTGGAGCTGGGGATTTACCCTGAGTTGTACATAAACTCAGTGGCATAGAAGCCAGCTTGGTTTCCAGCTGTGTACGTTATTACAAACTCCAGCTGTGGTTCAGCCTGGGTCTGATGAGTTCTAAGAAGAGATATTAGTCATTTGTAGTGGAATTTGGGGGGTAGAACTACTCATTCACCTGGATGATTTCTAGCCAAGGCTCTATTAATGAAGAGGGAATTTTGGCCTGGGTTTTGGAGGATGCATGGGAGTTTTCTAGATAGGGAAGAAAAAGAAGTGTAAACTAGGCAGAGGGAACTCCACGAGAAGAGGTTTAGAGTTTTTAAAAACTTGATGGAATATCTGAGGTTTATGAAGATAGAGAATCTGTGATACAGGACATGAGTCTGTTTGGAGCCGTGAGTTCCATTCCAACAGAAACAATGGTTTCCGTTTCTCCTGTGTCTACTAAGAGATGCAGAAACACAGGCTCTCAGGGCCGCAGCAAGCCGTCCGGGTCCCACCCCTGGGAGCAGCAGGGCTGCGGTGTGAGCCAGGATCTGAACTCCTGCCTCCTTGTTCACAAATAGTTCCTTGGAAGCTGCGGTTTCTGTTTTGCTCCCTGGTAAAACATTGCACTGTGTGCCACTCCTCCGGGCAGCGAGGCTCCCCTGGGAACAGCCCCCTGACTGTGGCTTCTCCCTCACCTGTGTACGGAGAAGAAACGAGCGACTCTCTACCTTTCCTGCTCCCCAACACACACCTCAGCCCCCCAGTGCTAGGCAAGTACCCCTAGGCCCAGACTCCCCAGCACCCCGGTCTCCAGTGTGACTTCCTTCCTGGGCCCACCTGCTGCTCTCTCTGCACCAGGCCATTTCCCTCAAATGCTCCAGGCCCAGGAAGCCGTGCCAGGCCTGAGCACCTGCGCATCTGTGCAGGGGGCCCCTGGGCAGGCCATGCAGGCCCCTCCCTAAGTTGGAATCAAACTTTTCCTTCACACCTCCTTTTTAAACTTTGTTGTGGGCAAAATGTAATGTTGACATAAAGCAAAAAATTCCCATGGTACGAAATGACCCAGCCCGCGGTCCTCTTGCCAGATGTTGGACACCACGGCCGCCCTGTACTGGCGGGGAGGGGAAGGTCACACAGACTCCGGGGTCTGTCCCACAGCAAGTGCGTGAGTGTGTGCTGTGGCTGTCTTTGCTTCATGCTGCCATGCCATAATGTCACCACCGCCTTAGCAGCTGCACATGTGTGACATCAGTCTCCGTGGGCTGGGGCCAGGCTGTGACTCAGTGGTGTCCTCCACAGCGAAGGGGGACAGGGCTGGAGGCGCTGCAGGGTCGTCTGAGGTCCTGTGACATTGGTGCCATCCAGGTCTTTGCAGGCTGGTGACCCGGAGATCCAAAGGCCACCCTGAGTGCTTTCCCTGTGGCCTTTTCAATGCCACTGAGGCAGAGCATCCCTAGCAGGCTGGGCCTTACAGGTCACAATCACTCAAGTGTATAAATGCACCGACCCTGCAAGTACTCCCGAGAGACTGCTGTGTGCCCGGGCCTGTGCGAGCACTCACCCATGTGAACCCCGAGAATCCCCACAGCAGCCCTGGGAGCGGGCACTTCCTCTCCATATCCCCATTTTGCAGAAGAGGACATCAAGGTCCAGAGAGGTTATGTCATTTCCTGAAGGTCGCACAGCCAGAAAGTGGCAGTAAGGACCCTTACCTTCATTTTACAGATGAGAAACGTAAGCCCAGAAAGCTCACTCAGCTGACCCAGTTAGTGTAATACAGTGAATCAGCAGGGCCCTGACCTAGCGCCACTGCTCTGGTCACAGCCCTAGAGGTG
>RJWM01043901.1:0-13551 GCA_004363535.1 Dasyprocta punctata | reverse complement strand
AGTTTAGATCCAGAGCTGGAGACGGGAGTGTGGAGGAGCACGGGGAAGACTCAGAGAGAATTCTGAGAGAAAGCGTCACTGTGAGCAGAGGCTTAAAGATGGAGAGGCTGACAAAGACAGTCAGTTTTGGGCGTGTTGGAAGAGCAGTGTCACGTGTGAGGTGCCCTGGGGGAACACAAGAAGTCACTGTCCCTGCACTGCTGTGTGCGGTACATGGAGCCCACGCTGTGGCAGAGGGACTTGCAGTCATGTGTGGAGTCGGAGCCAAGGTGACAAAGAATACACAAAGCATAATTTTTCCCTAGTGCTGTCCTCACAAAGTATCACCAACTGGGGGGCTTAAAACAAAACGAGCAAGCAAAAATGATTCTCTTGTGGTTGTGGAAGCAGAAATCCACAGTTAAAGTACAAGCAGAGCCCCAGTGAAAAATTCTTCGGCAACACTTTCCAGGGACTGGTGGCTCCGGGCACGCACTTGGAGTGAGGCAAAATCACTCCAGTTTCTGCCTCTTCATTGCAGTATCTTTCTTTCATCTCTCTGCGTCCTCTCCTTTTCTTGATAAAGTCATCAGTAACCGCATTTCCAGCCTCCTCTAATTCCAGAATGAGTTTATCTCAGATTAACTACTTACATCAAACCCCTCCACAGAAAGTCACATTTTGAGCTCCCAGATGCACACAGATTTTGTCAGGACAGATTTCAATTTACTACAAGAATATTTGTGCACAAGTTAAAAAGTGACCACAAGAAGAGGACTTTGCTCCTATGATTCTTTAAAATTAAGTATATACCTTTTTTTTATTCATCCACATTCCATGAAGCATCTTTCCCTCAAAATCAACTAGTTTTGTCTTAATAAGGCTTTATTTGCTTATGTTCACAACCTTCCTGCAGGAATTCTTTAGAAGGAGGAATTTTGTACATTATCGCTCATTCACTCACGTGTCAAATTCCCAAAGCCCACAAACTGAGGAATCCATCCAAGGCTTAAAATGAAGGATTTGCACTTTAGTAGCTTTTTCATCAAACTTAAACATTAGAAAAAAAGTTCATCAGCCCTGAATTAACAGGGTGAGGATCACTCAATATCGACTAATACCATTACTCATCCTCTATTTGCACATGTTCAAAAGGTGATATTTTTTCTTTACTTCCTTTCTTGCTGAGTTAATTATAATTTACTCACTGGATATTGATGACCCTTAGCAGGACCTCGATCATAGAATTTATTATCAAAACTTAGATATTTTTGACAGGAAAAAATGATTCAATTCCTGTTAGCACTGGTAAAATAGGTAGAAACAAGGTATTTTCTTGAACAAACTCAGAAGATTCAACAGCCCAACTTATCCAGACTGATGGCATGTGTCTCCAGACTGATTACATTTCTGTTAAATTTTATTCAGTGGAAGGACTACATAGCATCTTTTCTGCAATTCAATTTTGTGATTTGCCATATGATGCGTCCAGCTATTATTTATTGAAAACCACACAGCACTTAATTATTTAATCCACCATCCACTGAGTAACTGCTGTCTGCCTGGACTGAGTAAAGGCACTGGAGTGAGATTCAGTGATGGAGGCCAGACAGATGAAGTAACTTTGAAAATGGGCTTAAAACAATAAAGAAGAATCAGAACTGTGTACAGATTCCTGACTTACATTAATTGTACTTGATGCATTACTTAAAACTTCAAGTTTTCACCAGGCAGAGATGATTCTAAACTGAATGCCTTTAATCCTTTCCAGATCTTTTCTGAGCATCTATCCTTATTCCCCTCTGTGTCTAAAATTTGTTACTTCCCTGCCTTCTCCTTGGCTGCCTTGCTCCTTTCTGTGGGATTTATCTCCTATATCTTGGAAAAAACCTAGTGTTACTTGAGCCTTCATGTAACAGTATTGGCTTCTGTAGGAATCTGTGTTAGATAATATTTTTATTTAGTGAGAGGAGATTAAGGAATCAACATCAGACTGGAAACACATCGTAAAACAAGCTCACGTTTGTGAAAATCATCAGAAGCCACCATTTTGACTCATTCCCTTTGGCTGGCTACCCAGCCCATTCTGAAATGAACACACAGTGACTTTGCTATCATACAATGTTGTAAGAGGAGAGGCTGACACGACCCTCAGACCCCGGCCTCAGGCAAGACACTCAATATAACACGTTCCCAGCTCTTACTGAAAAGCGAGGCATAAATTGTTTTTCTGAAAACTGACTTAAACAAAATGCCACTGGTTTCAAATCTGCTCCTAGCTAAATTCCTGACCCTCAAGATGATTTACCTCATTCACAGACATGCTTACATTTTCTGTCATGCTACTTAGTAGCCTGTGTCAACCCATGTAAATGGCAGATGATCTGTCTGTCCCAGGGGCGAGTTAGACAGCACCATCCCGACAGGAGAAATGTCCAGCTCTTCAGAAGCCACAGAGACCCTATCCGCCTCGCTTACCAGCAAGCTCCTGCATGAACTTGCTGCTGGCCTCAGAGTGTACACCAACAGCAAGAGTAGGTTTATTTTTAAGGTCTTTAGCACCTTATATTTGAAGAAAGAAAGACGCCTTTTGGGATTCTGACAAGTCTTGGCCAGTATTATTTTTTTTTCAAAAAAGGATTTAAATATTGTTCACTGGAGTATTTCTTAAATATCTGTGACATTGGGAGCCTGCCTAGGTCACCTCAGCGAATTCTGTCATCACTCTGGTGTAGGTTTTACAAACACTGCACAGATGTGACCTCTAAAGATCAAAACGCTGCTCAGAACGACACTAAGAAGCGGGGATTCAAACTTAAATTTGTCTAAATCCCAAGTATATTCTCCAAATCTGTTCGCAAAGGAGAGTTTTATTAAGTACTCTCAAATTAAAAAAGATTCAAATGAAACAATATAATCCTCCTCCAGTTTGAATCACAAATCCTCCTTCTCCCATCATCTTCTTATCTAAATCCATGGACCACAGTCACGGGCCAGTACCAGCAATGAATCTTGTTGTATAAATGAAGGTAGTGCAAACTAGAAACAGTTCATTCAGAGTCCATGATCCTTATTAGTATCTAGTTTACCAAGCACCTGGTTAAAAAGTGGCTAGTTATGCTTAAAACGCACTCATGTATTTTCTTTGTCTTCTTTTCTTTGTTTAAATAAAGTCACAGAAATCACTGAATACCAGAACAATACTCTCAACAAATCTTTAACATGCCCCATCATTAAGGGTCACACTGATTAGAGGAAGAAAAGTAATATCATCTCCAAGAATTGTGATCATTTTACTACTAATTCTCTGTTAGTTGATTAGAAAGAATAGTTTGTGTTGTCATTGTTTGATTGTCTGAATTTTTTATGCCTAGATTTCATAACTTGAACAACCATTTCTAAGATAACAATATGTAATATGTTAACCAGTATTGATTTCTTACTGTTTTTTTTTTAAATTCTGTATTACTTCTACCTTTTTTTCTGCTTTGCTTTTTTAAAAGAAAAAAAAAGAATCATGATCATGGTGTTTTAAATGAGGTTGCTGACATAACTGTATTTGTATGTAGCTGCCCTTTGGTTTACTATGAATGTATCTGTGTAGTGCAGAGAATAAGCGTGTTAGGGTCAGATGCCTCCTTTTTGAAATCCCAGCCCGCCATGCATCAGGGTAGCCAGGCTTGCATTTAACTCCAGGGGTCCTAGGACCTCCTATCATTAAATGAAAATAATATCTTTTTTCAGGACTGAGTCCTACAAAGTATTCAGCACAAAAGACACTCTAAGTAGACAGTTAGTGGATACTGCTAGTGCTATTATTTCTAGTAGACTTGGGAGATGAGTCCAGACAATCGACATAGCAAAAATCCATTAGTCTCATCAGATAATGACTCTTAATGCTAAGTGGACCCTCCACATGTCCTTCCCAACACGAATTTCACATGGACAGAAATTCACTCATGAAGTTTACATCTCTCTGATTGACAAGGTGGCTGCAACTCCCACTGCAAAACGCCAGGTCCCAGCTTGGTTGTCACTGCTTTCTATTGCAACTCAGAACCGCTGCCCGAGTCCACAGGCACAGGAACGGGGCTGGCGTGAGGCGCTGCGCTTTCTCCCTTTGTTCCCTGTACTCCACGCAGACAATGTCAATTACTACTACAACTTGGTAGTAATCTGGCCTCATCTACTGGGATACCTAATCCCAAGATCAGTATGTTAATACAATATAAATGGGCCCCAAATTTTCTAACTCTTCTAAGAACTATCAAGAAAGTAATGAATTTTAAAATACCAGAACCTATAGTTAAGGAGAACTCTACATGAAACATACAGAAATTTAATATATATATCTCTATCTACCTCTCTCTATATATATAGATTTAGGTATACATGTATATAGATAGATACAGGCATCTGTATTTATTTATATTTCTTTAAATATATACAAAAATATATTCAAATTTATAAACATAAATACACATAATTTACAACCATACATATATCTTTAAATACCAATATGCATGTGTGTGTATATATATATATATATATCTACATATACATATAAATATATATGTAGGTATATGTTAAGATACTATATCAACACTAACTAGCTTATATGCTAAGAATCACATTTTTAAAAAGCAGATATTGGGGCCAGGGATTTAGCTCAGCGGCATAAGTGCCTGCCTCACAAGCATGAGGTCATGACTTGGATCCCCAGTCCCCCCAAACAAAACAAAACAAAAAAAAACCCAGATATTTCAATCATATCTTTACATTTACATAGGCCATATATCAACCTTCAAGTTTCTAGAAAAAAGGTTTATACGATGTTCCTACTGCTTTTCCAAGTTTAAATAACTTAAAAAATTTTGTGACCATGTAGTTATTTTTAAAACCTCTCTAGAATGTCATACAAAGAAAGATTTTGCATTTTCTTGCATATAATTTGGCTTTCCATTACATAAAATTGACAAAGCCATATACTGAGTTGTCATCTAATTGTTTCAGCAATTACTCATGTGACAAACTCATCTCAAAAGAGAACTGAAACGCACTGTGTGGAGTAAGGGAGGGATGTGTGAAAGAAGCTTGAGCCCTCCAGGGAAAGAGAAACAGTACCCAGCACCTTTACGGGCAGCTGCCTCTCCCTGGATTCATCCTAGACAGAAGTCAGTCTGACAGAGCAGCTCAGAGCTGGCCACCATCTGTAAGTCCCTTAAATGCACCTGGCACACACACCCCCGCCTCCAGCACAGCTATGAGTGAGTGACACTGGGGCAGCCAGCTCGATGGCGGGGCTCGCCAGGCAGGGCCTCCATGCAGAACCTGTCTGACAAGTACAGAATCCCCCATTAAATTATCTGCTCATTAAAGTAGCTTGGGATGAGCTGGCCTCCGTCCTGTGCATGCCCACACTTTCTCCAGTTGTCCCATACTTGTGAAGAAGTCACAGGGACACAATGTCTGGGAAAACATGACACTTTGCGGGAACATGCTGACTGAGGAAACTTTGGGGAGGCCCAGCAGCATAAGGCAGAAGTGTCCGCCTCTTCAGAGTCACACGGATTCGGAACACGGTCCTCTGTACCCACCAAGTGTTTTCCTTCTCTCGGCCACTCTCAAGCCCTCTCAGAGTCCTAGCAGGTACACACAATCAGCTGGCAGTTCCGAAAAGAGTGCGCCTCGCCCGTGCTTACCTGCTGGTCCCTATCCATTCTTTCCACTCCGCTTCACAGTCCATTACTGGAACCCTGGGCCTTCACGACAGCAGAGTGCCACCAAAAGGGACACTCTTTTATGTAGAGGGGAAAACAGGACAAAACCGCAGCTGAGTCATTAAAAAATCAAAATCATGCTGGGGAAAATTTAGCGCACTTGTGCTCCTGACAAGTCAGAGACTTCACGTTTCCGTCTACCTGCCCATCTGTGCATAGCCTTGCCTGCGCGCCTTCCCACGCATTTATCTTACCTCTGACAGGAGATTGCTACGTTTTAGGTTTAAAATCTCTCTGATTTATTGCATCCAGAATGTGCCTAGCAGATGCCTGATACCTTAAATTACAATCAGATAAGACAGAATGTTAGAGCTCTATGGTTCTCCAAAGTAGATTTTTCTAAGTGCATCTCCCTTTTCACACGATAAACACCTATGACATTCAGGTCAAAATAATTCTAGCCCCATCTTTATGACTACCTCATTTGTTCTAGCAATACATTCACAAAAATTCATTGGTCTCACTATGGGGTTATAAATTAATTTCTAAAAAAAGTGCTCGAGTCACTAAAATAAGGAATTATTTTCAAGGCAGAATGCTAGACACCTTTAGAAGCATCGTTATTGTAAGTCACGGAGCTACCACAATAGCAGCGGTGCCCTTGGGTTACACCAAGAGGGAGAGACGTTCTCCCTGTGAATAAGCACCATCGGGCAGAGGTGTGAAGCATGACTTACTTTCCTTAACCTCACATGGTCATCAACTCTTCAATAGCAACCTTTATTTATATCTAACAGTAAGGTAAATGAGACTCTTAGTCCTTAGTAATAAAGTTTGTGATTATTATATTTCCCTCCTTAATATCAACTACTATTGTTATAATCATGAATCTAATATCCTTATTAAGTTGTTTTCCTTTGAACTTTTCTTTCTTTTTCTTTTCTTTTCTTTTTTTTTTTTTTTTTTTTTTTTTTTTTTTTTTTTTTTTTTTTTTTTTTTTTTTTTTTTTTTTTTTTTTTTTTTCTTTTTTCATACTGGAGGAACTCTGGCCTCCTGGATTTTCCTGCCAGGCCTGGAGCCTTTCCACATGACTAGAGCTAAGTAGACACTGAGGGCCCCAGAGACCTTCAGGAGTTGCCGCAGGCTCTTCTTCTAGCTCTCTGGTCAGCTTCTAGGCCTCTGAGCTAATGGTCTGCAATGAGGATGCTTAGGTAACTATCTTTGCTTATAATCACACAGAGATCTGAGCTTTTCCATTGAGCATTTCATTTATTAAGACAAAAAAAAAAAAAAGCACTGACTTCATAAGCTTCATTTCCCTTTTATACATAAAACTCAAAAGTAAGAAAACGCCAAGAGCTGGGGTCCTCTGAGTGTCTCTCCAGGTCTCCTGCATGTGCCTGTCTTTAAGGAGCATCCCAGGCCTTGGTACTCTGGTGGAACGCTCTGCCCACGCAGAGTCCCTTTAAAGTAAACACACGGACTCTCCAACTGAGGTGCTAACCAGTGGCCCCATCATGTAGGACTCTGCTGGAAATGCAAATTTTAATCTCTCCCCACATCTACTGGATCAGCAGTTCTGAAGATAGGGCCTGGAAATCTGTCTTAAGCCTAATGGAACATTTTGATGCCTGTGGGTTTTTGAGACTTTTGCGTTCTATAGATCACCTGAGGTCAGCATCCTCATTACCCTCACTTTTCAAGAGAAGTAACGAAACCTTCTACAAATTGAGTAATCTGTTAGAGTCATAGAATCTCAGACTCCACAGCTGAGGTAACATATACAGGAAAACAACAACACAAACCAGCAAAACTATGCACTTGGTAGTTAAAAATGGTAAATAAGAGATAGCTTAAAATACTTCTTTTGCTCAGTTGCCATACCTAATATACTTCAATGCATTTACATCTTAAAAACCCAAAACCAATGCTTCTAAATGTTAAAATTCAAATATGAACTCTGATTTCTCCTAATCATTAGACTCTCCAAAACACAGCAGGTTTATACATATTGAAAATGTAATTATAAGTAGGGTTTCCCGTGACTAAGTACCTTAACAATTAAATTAATTTAATAGCAGTGGATTTAAGAGAATTAATGTTAAATTGATCATCCTTCTTTTCATATCAGCTGCTGGATCCTATCCTCTTACAAATACAACCAGTTTGTAAGGAACCGCAAACATCTGCTCTCCCCTAGAAAGTACCCCTGTGTATATTAATCCCGAAGACTGGATGTTGCTTCCCTGTTCATGAGATGCGTCTAACTGCCATGTATGTGAATGTGTGAGAGTGTTTCCTCCTTAAAGAGGCCAGAACCCATGTGGGGAAGTTCTCTGAAACATCTCAGCAAATTCTCACATTCAAAGGGGAAAGCAGATGGGCCTCCAGGAGGAAATTTCCAGGCTAAGTGTGAAGCCAGTGGGTTTGGAGGAAGCCTGCTGAGGCTGGAGCAAAGACCAGCTGTTGCTTTCACAGCGCTCACTGTCCAGGTGTTGTCCCTTCCCTCTTTCTGCAGCGCTTCACCCAGCGGTAAGAGCAGCACCTCAGCAAACAAGGTTAGGACAGGACCATTGGGATGGTTCCAGAACGTGGGCTTACAGGGCTTTTCCTTGACAGGTATAAGCTGGATGCAAAGCAAACCCCCAGACTCCATATTCATGTTATTTCCCATGGTTACTCATGAGCAAGAAAGTATGGAAATGCCTGCAATGGAGAATTATGTCTGTGCCTCCCTGAAAGAGAAGCAAGATCCTTTGGAGTGAGGCAAAAGGTCACTCAATAAAATGATAGTGCAACTGGAATTTGACCTTAATTCAAAGCCTTTGAATTTCTTTCTACTCTTTATTTCTGTTGGTCTCTGTCACACAGTGATAAATTACTTTTTCATTGGTGGTCTCCATTAAGTCAGCAGCAAGATTCTGGGAATGCCAAGTTCTTCACTGAATTTTTAATAATGTCCAATTCTGAAATGAATATCGATACTAAAGCTTATAATCATCTGCATGTGAGACTGCAAATGGGAGAAGTATTAACAAAATCCTGGCAAATACATTTGATACCATGCTCCTATATAAAGTCTTTATTACTTAAAAAAAATCACTAAAACAAAGAGGTTAACAAACAATGACACAATCACCTTGTCTCAAGCTGAGACAACCGAAAGAAACAGGAAGTTTACAACTGCTACCATGTCTCTCTCTTCAGATTTATCTTGTGTCACTGGCCAGGGAAGTCTTCTGCCTTCATTTATTATTAGCTTGTGTCTGAAATACAATTAGGTATCTTCCTTTAGTATTTTGTTGATGGTAATTTTCCTGCAATGAAAGTTCCTCACTATCTACTATTTTCTCTCCCTGTCTTCCTATGTTTATTGAAGTTGTATGAGGCACAGCACTCTGCCATTGCTGAAAAGCCCCAGCGTCTCACAGTCCATCTGACTCCTCCCTTCTAGCCGTGTGTTCCCAGGTACACGGCCTCGGTCAGTTTTCACATGTGAACTGCCAACAGCACCACTTCCATAAGTACATGATGTGTTGCAGTGCCATTCATTTATCTCTTTAATGCTTCTGTTCATCCAGGAAAGAAAAAGACCACATTTTAAGCCCCTCTGTATGCCCATCACCTAGCTTAGTGCTTGGCGTATAATGAGAACTTAAAAGATATATGTAGATGGTAATGAGATTCTTGCTCTCAAATTGTTTTCTGAAATTGGTAGGCTTAAAATAGTATATCAAACAGTGATCAATACTCAGGATGTTCTAGGCCAAATTGACAGAATAAATGTGTATAAATCACAAAGATAGGAGAGCATCTCCTAGGTAATTTGGAAGTCACTCGAGGGTGAAATCGGGGAACTGAAGGCTGAAATGTGTAACTCATTGTGTCAATTGACTGCCGTGCGAGCAGAGTGTGGAGCAATGAACGCAGTCCTTCAGGGTGAAGACAAACTCGAGAAAGCCACAGAAGCCCTAGACTCTCATAATACAGGCCTTGATGGCTTGTGCATTTGGAAGAATGGAACAAGGTTCTTTTAACACTAAAGTATAAATATGGTATTGATAAATGCAAGATAGTCAGAGAGATCACAGTGTGGAGGTTGAAAACTACTCACGTGAACAACCCTTGAGTATCCAGGATTGTTAGACTGGATTGGAACAGCCTTACTAACAGGAGGGGAACCATGGAAGTGAAGGAAAAAGATCAACATTCTTGACATCCTCGGGATCCTCCCATCTTCCCCTGAGAGTAACAATGTCAATTTAGTCCAAGGGAGATGTAAATTCCCATTTGGTTTTCCTTCGGGGGTTACTTCTGAGCCCCAGTCCAGTTTGGACCAGCTCTGTTATCAGAGAGTATCACATTTCAGTTCTCATACTATTAACCCTGGCTGAGGTACTAGCTAGTGATTTACATCTTACACCTTATGGACTGGCAGAGATAGGTTTGGAAATTGGCCCCACCATCATCTTGCTACTTATGTGATATAGGCCAGCTTCCTTGACCTTTTAAACCTCAAATTCTTTTATTCTGTAAAACAGGAGGAACTCTTTAGACTTGCACAAAAGTTAAATTAAATAATGTCCTTCTTAATCTTACCAGAGTACCTAGTTTTATTGCGTGTCAGATAAAGAGTAGCTGCTGGATTATGTTGATGATCTTAACCTGGGGTACAGACACTTAAGAAAGCAAGAAAAGTCACTATAAACATTTGTACTTTTATTTTAAACTGCTGCCATTCCTTATATGTTCCTGCCCTGAAAGCTTTTATGCAATTCATGGCCACAACTCCGTAACCTTTCCTTTCCCCAGGGACATACAACACTACGATTCTAGCATCTTCCATGCCTGTAAAGCAGCACCAGCTAATACCTCAGCAGAATCTACCAGCAACAATGGTTGGGCTAGAATCAGTACTGGAAAGAGGTTCATTAAATTATATTTCCAAAAGAAAAACTAAGTTATCCTACAAAGATGTGTATGACTTTACCACGGATAATATGAGGACTACACTTAACAAGAGAGGACACATGATTAAAAAAGGAATTTAAACATTCAGGATTCTCACAAATTGCATCTGGTTCTTGTTTTGTATTATGATCATAAAAATTTTAGGTGACACTGATATCTCTGAGGAATAGTATGTGGAGTTGGGTTGTGGAAAGAGCTTTTAGGAAATTTTTAATGGATACATCCAAGGCCCAGAAAAATACTGTGCTCTTTTTTGACTCAAAGACATAAATGATAAAACTGCTTGAGAAGTTGCTCCATACCTCAGTTATAAGCACTGATAACTTCAGTGAAGATTTCCCTTTCATATTTTCACACCGGGTACACACGTGTATGTTTCCCATAGTAGGGAACGTACAGAATATTCTAATTTGCAGTTCCTTCTTGAGAAAAGGAGGATGACCTTCCAGCTTCCCCAAAAAGGCTTCCCTGCCTGCGAGCTGAGCTTTATGAGTATGCCCAAAGAAAGGAGACCCAAAGTAACCAAATCCACAAGAGCTGAGACCATCATGAAGGATTTCTGACACTTTTGCCTGGCACTGTCATTCCCTTAGGGATGGAGAAAGGAGAACAAACTTTAGTCTGCTTACGTGGCAAAGAACTGGAAACCCTGCAGAAAACCTTACGATGAAAACTCAAGGCTTCAGCTGACACCTTTTCAATACACAAGGAAAGATGTTAGTCCTGGAACTGTCTATGGTCATGAGGGATCTCAGGCAGCACTTCCGCTCAAGTTCACCCCGAGGGAGCACAAGGACAAGGCAGGAACACGCCTAACGGCTGCTGTCTCCATGCTAGCAGAGTTCCCAGTGCCTGCTCAATCCAAGAAGGCGGAAGTGGCAAGACAAGATCTGCAGCACCGAGGAGGAAGCACCAGTCCAAAGTTAACGTCTCAGAGGCTCACTCAGAGTCACCCGTGCAAATTTCCACCAGAAGCCTGAAGAAACCGCAGACGTGGACAGCAGCACCCAAAGGTGACGGCAGCGAAAGACTCAAGTGTGCAAGACCGCAGATTTTCAAAGCAGGTACACTTCCCTCGTCCCCACTTTCACTCCAGCCAAGCTGCCTGTCATTGTTCCAGGCCACCCACAGCCAGGCGGATCTTCCCATCTCAGCGTAGCGGGCTGTAAACACACCTATAACTGTGCTTTACAATCTGTAAGGCATTTCTTTCTTTCTATTTTTTTAGTTTTTCTTAGTAGATGTTTCACAACATAATGATCACATTCCTTGCGGAAAGTTGGTACATGTACAACACATCCTAATTATTTTTTCACCTTCTACCTTTTTAATCCCTCTAACTCTTGGTCCCCTCAACTTTTGCTAAAGATCGATCCCTTTATTTTCTATTATTTACCTGTTGTTTTGTTCTTTATTAACAGTTTTGGTTTCTTATATAAGAGAAACTATGGAATTGTTACCTTATGTGTCTCATTTATTCTATTTAAGATTATGGGCTCAAGGTGCATCCATTTTCATACAAATGACTCAAATTCTCTTTCTTTATAGCAGAGCAGTACTCCAGTATGTGTAAATACCACATCCTCTTTATCCATTCATCTGTTGATGAACATACAGGCCACTTACAAGTTCAGCTACTGTGAATTGTGGTGCCATAAAGTTGGGTATGCATGGATCACTATAATACGATGTCTTTGGCTCTTTTAGGAAGAGACCTAGAAGGAAAATAGTGGAGTCAAATGAAATTTCTAATTTTAGTTTTTGAAGAATTTCCACATTGATTCCCATAGTGGTTGTGCTAATTTACATTCCCACCAACAATGTAGAAAGGTTCTTTTTCCCCTGAAACCTCACCAGTATTTGTCATTTTATTTCTTGATGATAGCTATCCTTTCCAGAGTAAGTTGGCTGCTCAGTGTTGCTTTAATTTGCATTTCTCAAATAATTAGAGAAGTTACACTTTTTTTCATTTATTTATTGGCCATTTGTAGTTCTTCTGAATAATGTCTATTCATTTCAGTTACAGATTTTTTATTTGGTTTTCTGTTTCATTTGGGGTGATCTAATATTTTTGAATCTTCACATATTCCAAATACTAATTGCCTGTTGCAGAAATAGCTGGCAAATATTTTCCTAGTCTATAAGCTATTTCTTCATCCTGATTAATGTTTTTCTTCGTTGTGCAGAAGATTTTCAGTTTGATATAATCCCATTTGTTGATTATTCATACTATTTCTTGTAAAACTGGGGTCTGTTCAGAAAGTTGGTTGCTATGTTTATGTCATTAAGTTTTACTATTTTTCCTCTCAGCATATTAAGTATTTTGGCTTTAACATTTAGATCTTTGATTCATTTTGATTTTATTTTAATATATGGTGAGAGACATGGGTCTAGATTCAATGTGCTGCACGTGGGTATCCAGTTTTCCCAGAACCATTTATTAAAGAAGGTATCTTTCCTCCTTTGCCAAAGCTTTTGTACCTGAAAATGTTTCTGTGTCCTCTCTTCTGTTCCACTGATCTGCACGTCTGCTTTTGTGCCAGGACCATGCTGCTTTTATCACTGCAGCTTTCTAATATAACCTGAAGTCTAGGATTGTGATGCTTACTACCTTGGTGCTCTTGCTCAGGATTACTTTTGCTATCCTGGGTCCCTTCTAGTTCCATATAAATTTTAGGATAGTTTTCTCTGGTCCTGTGAGGAATGTTGTTGGTATTATGATTGGAATTGGAGTAAATCTGTACATCAGTTCTGAAAGTATGGCCATTTTGACATTATTGCCTCTGATTATCTAGGAGCAAGGAATATTTTTCCATTTTCTGATTCCACTTTAATCTCCTATTACAGAATGCTGTAATTTTGACTGTAGAATTTTTTTTTT